>JAKUCM010006029.1:0-17555 GCA_023374145.1 Lepidium sativum
GAGAGAGAGAGAGATAGGGTTATAAATATCAGCTCGATTATCCCCAATAACATTACATAATGATAATTTTAATATCAAACCATGAAGATTGACATGAACATGGCATAGATGAATTTCTATAACATAATATTGAGATGAACCAATTATGAGCAGAGAAATATTAATATGGACATGAACATTTTCCATATGGATAAAGACAAAGGGAAAATTGACATAGACATGTATAACTAACATGTTGGATATGGACACAAAAATACTGAATATTGGGAAGAATGAATCAATATTTTAACTATTAAACAGAGGCCCAAATCTACGAAAATAAAATACTCTGATATTTTAAGAATGAACAAGGAAGTTGATCAGCAAAAAAAAAAACGAGACAAATCCCTAAAGAATCAGGCAGAGGAGAAAGACGAGGAATTTTTAAAATTGGAATTAGCTTTTTTGTGTGATTTCAGAATACTAACTAAAACGTCACATTTGAAATAGTTTTCACTTATTTACTTAGCACTCACTCACTCTTGATTGTGTGGATGCTGTAAAATTTATATCATTTGCACACAACAAAAAAAATTAATTGCTTTGACTTGTTTGTTTAAAATAAATTTATAAATTTTTTTTGTGAAAATATTGTACAATTAATCTCTTCAAATTTATATTCTATAAATTCATATACACTAAAAATCTCTATAATATAATATAATTTTATAGTTTTAAATTCAATTAGTATATCAATAAATTAATAATATATATATAAATTAATAAAAATATATGATTTTAGTATAGTTTCAATATTATTAATTTATAAAAAATTAACTATATTAATATTTTTCCAAATGGGCTACTAATACAATTGGACTAAACAAAAAGTCAAAAAAAAAGAAGAAAAAGATAGGTCAAAACACAAAAACCCAATTCTGGGAAGACCTAAAGAAGTTATTAACAAAAGAAAAGACACCTTTTGAAATTAATTATACTAGGTGAGTGCTCGCGCTACGCGGCGAGATCTTTTTTTAATTTATGTCATTTTGTTGCAATTTTTTTTTATTTTAGGAGAACTATGAAAGGTTTATTACGGAAAGAGAAACAAATGTTTTAAATATTGATGAACAATATTTCGGCTGAATATTTTGCCAACAGACGAGACTACTTTGATGAATATTGGCCATGTTGAAGTGGTTGAACTTGTTCTTCTCGGTTCCTTTCTGTACAATATAGAAACACTGAAATTACAGCATTGAATTCTTACATACATCAATATGGGTATTTATTGTATATGAAATTACATGTGGCATGCTAGTGAAGATTGTTGAAAATCTCTTTGTATACGACATTTTTATTGGCTGGTTTGTTTTCTTTTTGTGTGGTGGGACTCCAAATTTTTAGCTCTTCTTTTGATGTGATGCGAGATAAAACAACATAGAGTTGACTATGACTGAATACATGCTTGGGTAGATAGATACCCACATTTTGTAAACTTTGGCCTTGACTTTTGTTTATTGTCATTGCATAACAAACTCTAATAGGGAATGTTGGGAATGTTGCTTCCTGCATTTCTCTCATTGAGTTTTCTCCTTTTTCCAAGAGTAATGTGTCTTCGATCTCTATGTTGTAATTTTCTAGAGAAGCTTCGTTCAGAGTATTGACACTTTTAGCCTCGCTATTTCCAACTTGTAAAATCCATGCAGCAAAGTTTTTTTCGTCTTGCTTCATTCTCATGTTTTTGGTAAGAGTGGCAACGTAACAACTTTGCTAAATGTAAGATCTATTAAGGGTTGCGAGAATTGTATCTTGTCTGCTTCCTTGTGACATGACTGGTAATATTTGTCTGAAATCTCCACCTAACAAAATTGTCTTTCCCCCAAATAGTTTTGCTTCTGCATCTGGGTCGGTAAAACTCATGATATCTCTTAATGTGCGATCTAATGCTTCAAAAGTGTGACGATGTGCCATTGGTGCTTCATCCCATATGATTAGATCTACTATCTCAACCAATTCTGCCAGCATTGTTCTTGGTTTGATATCACACATCGAGTCTTCATAGAGATCTATTGGTATTTTAAATCGAGAATGAGCAGTTCTTCCTCCTGGTAGAAGTGTTGCGGCTATACCTGAAGTTGCAACAGGGATGACTATATGTTTTTCGGATCGGAGTTTGGAAATTATTGTCCTATAAATATAGGGTTTTCCAGTACCACATGGGCCATTAACGAAAAATAGTCTTCCTTTGCAGTTGATGATTGAATCCATGACTGCTTCGTAAACGGCAAGCTGCTCTTCATTTAGGTTGGACAACAATTGAATGTGGTTAGCTCTTTCTTCATCTTTATTGTAACTTAACTCATCCCGTACCATTGAGTACAATTGAATGTTGATGATCTGTAATCTTGTAGTGAGAATAGTTGGGGACAACCTCAAAGTTGTTAAGTATATAAATGTTGCCTTCTTCGAGCTGGTTTTTGAATTTCTCCATGCGACGGTGGTAGATGGACCCTTGCATTACGGTTTCCTGAACATGTATGGATAAGCGAAAAGGATGTGTAAAGTACTGAACATCGATGGGAATGACTTTTGTACATTAAGTACATTAGTTGAAACATAGAAAACTATATTAGCACATTTTATGTTAAAAGAAAACGTTAAGCAGGTAGAGCACATAATTACTTTGATTTTTGTTGTAGGTAAGAACTATTGGTAGAGTTTTATGTTAGTGGAGATGTTAGTTATATCCTTTTTATCAAAATTAAACTCATAATAGACGACTTTCATACCTTTTCATTCAATAGTAAGAAATCAAGGCTGATGAGAGCTTCGTTCTGTTTGGGGTTTCGTGCCTCCCACATACGTAAAATGCGGACCATGACATGCTACATTGTTTTCCCCACAACAAGTTTAGTAAGAGATATGTTTTTTGGAATGAGAGCAGAGGAATTTGGTGTTTGAGAAGCCATATGATAGTAATTTAGGATGAATTACTGGAGATAGAACAAGTTGTTGTCATGTAAGATTATATAGATATGAGTTGGGAGAGTTGAGTAGTCACTGGATGTTTTAATTGTGTGTTCATAGTAATTAAGATATGTGTTAATTATTTTCTTGTAGTTGTAAGTGTAGGAAGAGAAACAATTAAACGTTATACTTTCTTATTTGTACAAAGGTGAATGGATTAACAGAATTCAATATATTTCAACCTTAACATTGAAACTTTTGGGATTCCAAATGAAATTTATTGTGTTTTTACCTTAAATTTAATTATAAGAATGACTCCATAGTAATAAGAGAAAAATGTATATAGTGATTTAAGTTAATAGTGGAAGTGAGTTAATGTCTTTTAATGTAGAATAATTGAATTATATTGTTAATGTCTCGTGAAGAGTATTGGTTACTTGAAGGTTAAGTAGTGTTGACAACTCATCATTTTTAAGTTTCAACATCACGTATCTTTTTAAGTAAAATAATCAATGGAATTATTTTATAAATCCAAGTCATTTAATACTTAAGACTATGTTCAATGATTTTTGTATACATCACCCAAATTCAGAACAAGGCGATACAATAGACCATCTTTGAAGGAGAAAAAGAAAGATAATTAGACTGTGACTAAACATGTGTTGTAAAGTACTCCAGCCTTCTGAAACAAAGGTAAAACTGAACTGAAACCTCTACTTATATGAACTTATTTGTAACAGAACATAAAAACGTGACATCTGTTTGAACACAAAGCATAATTATTGTTGATAATAGAAGAGATAATACAAAATGACCCTATTTAGTTACAAACATTAGTAAAACTTTGTGATTGAAAAACAAGAACGTATTAAACATCACAGTAGCAGACTTCAGATATGCTTTGTGATATAACAGTACATGACAACCTCTGCATATAAATAAGACAGAACAACCATACATATCAATGGTTTCAAAAGAGACACAAGAGTAAAAACGTATCAGCTGACATGTGTTGGAAATTCCTGTAGGTTATGGACAGAGTTGTGATTAGATTCGTGAAGAGTAATGGTTACTTGAAAGTTAAGTAGTGGAGAGGGAAGTTAGTTTTTGATGAGTTAGATTAATCAAGCAATTTAATTGGTGTTTTTAGATGATGTGTCATGCTGATGTGTCAGCATTAGAAGAGACAACCCTGCTTTTATATATATAATTTTCACCAATAAAGATACTTTATTGCTCATATATCATCAAAATTGTGGATTCGTTTTCATATTTGGATATTATCATAATGCTCATATATCATCGAAATTTCTTAAATGCAACATATATAAAATAATTTTAAAAAAATAAAAACCAATGTTTAATGTTAGATCAAAAGAATCACTACAAAATAATTATTTTTAGAGAAAAATTATTTTGAATCTTCATTAGTGTTTTGTACTTCATTAAAAAAAATATTCTCCATTTATGTCATCAATTTAAATGTCTTTGGTTAAAATAATAATTATAAGCATTTCTCTTCTTTTACACTGTGAAATCAAGAAAATATTTTATAATAATATAATAAAGACACTTGTTATCACGATAAATTCATCCAAATCCAAAATTAAGTTGAAAGGAGGTAAAATTTTTTTTTTTAAAGTATGATCACAAAAAAAAATATTTATTCATGAAAAGATATAATGAAAAAGCATAATTATAAATTGTAACTTTTTATAAGTAAATAATATTAGTAAAATATACAATCATAGAAGCGATACTTTCATAAATAAATAATTAAATTTTAACGACATATCAATAAATAAAACAATTTCATGATTGAAAAAGTTAAAAATAAAAGATATATCCGTAAAATTACTTTTAAATCATTTGTTATTTTAAAGTGATCAATTATGTAAAATAATTAAACAATGATATAGTACCCATACTCATTAGAACCGAATGATATGAACTAAAAAAAATCAGAACATAAATAATTTCAAATTTTATAGATAAATAGATTTTAAAAGGTGTGACTTAAATTGTATTTTTATAATATACAATATTACTAAAAGATATAATTCTGGGAGTTATAAATGAAAAAAACGAATGGAAATATACAACCATATTAAGATTATTATTATATAGATTATTTTGTTATTATCAGTAAATATCAGTTTCATATTTACAATATAATTAGGATATATGGATGAACACGTTTTTGTATATAGGATAAATTAAATAATAATAAAGTGGGTCAAGAAAAGGGAACTTGATTTTGCGGAAGCAAGTACTCATGAAACACCAGCTAATGAAGACGTACAAGACTGAAGTACGAGCAATCATTTTAATCGACAAGATTAAACCTTATTGCCAATGGTGTACTCATCTAGTGTCATGTTTTCGCCAGCAATCTATACATTTATTTCATGTAAGTAAAGAATACACATTTATCATTTCGGTTATATATAAATATGAGGAAAATAATTATATAATCACCGTAACAATACCTTGGCAGAATAAATAGTTGAATCATCGTCATGAATCATTTCAGAAGGTGTAGAGAAGGCATCATTGCATGGAGAATGGCCAGCTGTCTCGTACAATATAATTAGATTATAGAAGTGTTACATGTCAATAAGTAGTATGTCAGTTATAATTTAGTATTTCGATGTACATATTATTATACCTTCATCATCATTTTGACTAGCTAGTCGAGGGCTTACTCGTTGAGTCGGTGAAGATGGAGGTTCTGCAAATAAATAGGTATAAATAACATTACTATAAACATAGACCCACTACAATTCAAAAATATTACCTTTTTAGAGTGCTTTGATTTTTTTTGGGCGGATCGTTTCAGCGAGGAAAAAACTTTTCTTATATTTGGATTGATATCCATAGCAACTGCTTATTTCCTCTTTGACAAATCCTTAATCTTTGGCTGGTCCGCCTTTGACTTTTTACAAATAATTTCATCATGCAGTTTCTCAAACCCCTTTTCAAAATATGCTTCCATACGAGTTGTGTAGTTTTTCAACAAACCCGCGACTATCCTATTAACATCGGGAACTGTCAACTAAGTGCAAGGATTATTTTCACTCATTTTATTGGTTCATCGGACATTGAATTGTAGATCGTCTACATTGATAGAATTACCACCAATTTATTCAGCATCTTCGTCTTCATCAAAATGGGCTGATTTTGATTTCTTCTTTGGTTTTTCTTCGTAATCGTCAGCCTTTACTCCACACTCTCATCTGTTATGATCAAAATTACTATCTTTGTTGATTAAATTCACCAACGTACTAACCTCGAGATCATCAACCTTGTCATAGAACTGTCGTGAATCTCCATAATGTGAACTGTCATCACATATATATGATGAAATTTCCGCCTGCAAATACATAACAAACATTATGTACAAAGAATACACAAATATGTAGATATAATATATAGTTATGTTATGTACAACTTCTATGAGATAATATATACTACATATTAATCATATATGTCCTTCTATGTCAAGTGTCCTAGCTTCACTAACATTGATCGTCAGGCTGCGTTGTAGCATTGCTTCAATGCTCTGAAACATTGATAACTCTTGAAGGTCCAAGAACTGTGGGACAATAACCATGACAACTAGGACCAATGTATGAGAAAACCCTTTTTTAAAGCAGCTCCCTTGTGCCCAGTCTACTACATCTTTATTTTTTGCACTCTTCAACGTCAACAAGAATGATTCCTGACCCCATGGAATTTTAGGTTGGCATCAATGTCAGCTAGCATAACATGATCCATTGAAATGTTTGTTGCATTAGAGTGGGGCATAATAATGATCCACGAGAGCAAGGAGATCAAGCCTAAACAAGTAAAATGTTCCTTGTACGTCTTTCCTTCATGACATTCAATATAATCATTTTTATCTCATTTTTAGAAAGGGATTTCCAAATTTTATCCCAGTAGTTGTTACCTTCGCTTTACCCTTTCTAGCATCCTTTTGCAGCTCTTTGTGGTATGTGGTCTTATTGAGAGATGAATTTCTAGAAGCTTTTCTAGCAGCCTTCTCTCTATAAAATGTTGGTGAAAAGTTACAAAGATGAATTAAAGAGAGTAGATAGTTTATAGAATATAGATTATCTACTGTAGCATGGTTAGTTTGTGAATTATAATTCAAAAACTAGTTATTCCGCAAACCATCCCAAAAAAACTTTTTCATCTCAAGCATTTAGCGTACTAAGTTGATATGTGCGTCTGCCACTACAAAAGAATTTGACTTGGGCATGAATGGCCATTAATTTCCACTAAAAGAATCGAGTTAACAGACAATGGACTAACATTAAGCGAATTAATCTTAGAGGTAAAGTGAAAGTATAGTTAGCTAATCCATCAATAAGACAATTAGGTTCCCTAGACACATAAGATATGTAGACAATCTAGTCCTTTGATAATAAGCAATAGCACAAACGTGCTAGGAATGAGAGTGGATGAGTATCACATATCTTTGTCTTGAGAAAACCTACAGTTACTTTTGAGTCAACCTCAAACTCCAAATGTGTGATCATGCAATATCAAACTCTAAGCAAGCCATACTGTACGCCCCAAAGTTCTTCTAAGGGAGCCAATCATATACCTATGTTTAAGCAGAATCCATCACACCAAGCACCATTATTGTCCCTCAAAACACCACCAACTTCAGCGAGGGTTGCCACGTGACAAACCATCAATATTGAGTTTAAACCAGACCTCAACTTGTCTTGCTAAAGCGATCAACCTCTCCACCACACATGCCAAGGTCCCTACAACGACATTTGCTTTTAAAACATCATTTGCTAATTCTATGAGATATTTGACTCGCTCCCTGCACTTTCTGTTTGTCCCAAACATATTCATGCATCTCCATTTCCCCATCACCAAACCCCCATTGAAAGAAAGTAGAGTACCAACTATCTCCTGTCAAAGTATGAATCCCCATATTTTCAAATAACCATTCGAAATGACACATGTTAAAAAAGATATTGCGTTTTTGTTGAGGGACTATTCGATCCTAGATACTTGACAATGCAGGGCAGTAACGCAAATGTGGAGCATTACCTCCTCACCCTCCTCTACATACTTGGCAAATACTCGTATTACTAAGGTTTCATTGAAGCCTCTCGGCATTGGTCATCACCGCATGATTCATTTCCATACACAAAAAAGCCCTCATATTTATAAGCCTGAACCTTCCAAACTCTACCAAACAGACACTACAAGAGAACATGTGTTTTACAACTCCCATTTTCGTCCCTAAAGCGTTGTAAAGGACTTTTACAACGTTTTAGGGAAGCCGCGTGAAACGTCGTGTCTTGCACGTCGTAAGGTACAAAACGTTGTAAAAATGTTATAAAAATTAACAACGCAAAAAAAACGTTGTTAAAACGTCGTAAAGGTGGAGTTGTAAAAACCTCGTAAAGATTGGCAAACGTTGTAAAGTCGATGCCAATATAAACGTTGTAAGTTGATTGTAAACTTAGCAACCTCCTTACAACATATAATTTACAACTAATTAGAGTCGATTTTCTTACAACGTTTTAGAGTCGATTTTTTTACAACTAAGTAAAGACGAAAGTTTTACAACTACTTAAAGATGAAAATGTTTACAACTACTTAGAGACAAAAATTGTTTACAACTATTTAAAGACGAAAATAATTTACAACTACTTAGGGACTAAAATTTATTATGTTTTTTTTTTATTAAAATTGGGAATTTTTTTTTTATTTAAATTAAAATATGAAATATTTAAAATAAAAATATAATATAAAACATATAACTAAAATGTTTTTACAAAATTTAATTACAAATTACAAAATATTTAACGAAGTAATTCGTCGAACATGTCAGAGCTACGGTCGTCCTGATCTTCAGCCACCCGCTCGTTCAAATCGACCTCGACATTCTCCGTAGGCCTAATCCCGATGTTGCGACGTCTAAGCTCCAAAACCGCAGATGCATGTGGATTGCCCGCAACCAAAATATCCATCATGGATTCCATGGCTGCGAATTTCTCATCCGTCGTTTGCTTTAGCGAAGCAATTTCCGCACGAGATTCTTGCAACTGAATACGAAGTGAGTTTTCGCCAATCCAGTTAGAAGTAACTCTCTGGACATCTTGGGCGGATCCTATGCCAATAATCCGTCCCTTTTTTGTTGGAGCGATCTACAAAAAAGATTTGTCAGGGAAAAAATATTATTTAAATTAAAGTATTTAATTTAATACCTGCTTATAAATTGCGTTGATCTCCGGAGCACTCAATTGGACTGGAGTACCGTCGGTGGATTCCTGGGAAAGCTGCGTTTGACGCTCCTGAACCGCAGCTTCAACCTGGCTATGTAGCAGCTCACAACGTGGATCGACAAAGACGCCAGATTTCTTCTTATGGGTTGCGGCATAGAGTTCTGGAAGCGTAGGAATCTGTCCAGTTTTTTCCACCTAATAAAATTCAATTTTAATTAAATATTAATTTATGTTAATAAATATTATAAATGAAAAAATTTATTTTAAAAAGAACTTACGATTTGTATTGCCACTCCGCCAAAAGGCATTTGGCCCGTAGTGTGCGGCATTGCGACTTGCAAACCGTCAGGGCCAATCGTCTTCCGGGAGGCGAAGCACTGAGCAGCTCTCCTCACAGCTACAGGGTCTACCCAGTAATTCTTCAGTCCATCCCAACAAGCGTTGGTCATGAATGTGGGTTTCCTGGCATCTCCCTTCACCTCCCACTCGGTTTTCCAGTCTGAGACTGTGTTAATAAGCCGCTTCATGGCTTTGCGGTTGAACTCATGTCGGACAGTCTCGTTGATAGAGACGTCCCAATTCCAACGTTGCTAGTAGTTTTAATAATTAATTAATATTTAATATATATTATAATATGTTGAATAATAAAAATTAATGGAAAAAAATATTACCGCAAAAATCTTGAACCACGTTATGCGAATGTAGTGGGGTGTTGATTTCTAATTTGGAGTCGCCTCTACGAAATAGTTTTTGATGCATTCCGTGATGCTACGTCCCACTTTGCTATCAATACCGAACCTGAAATTTTTTTAATATATATTATTAGCTATTTAATTATAAATACTTAAATTTAGTATGTAAATAAAAATAAATATGTACCAATAGGTTCCAGTTGGACGATCGACGTGTAGATGCGGCAAATTCTCGCGGTTTGGTGCCACGAGAATATCCTCAACACGGTACTGCGCGTAAGGTGCATCAGGCGGGACCAAGAGGTCTGGATGGACCGCAGCATTCGTCGGAGGGGGATCTACGGCCACTTATGGTGCTGGGGAAGTAGCCGGGGGTGTATGACTCTGATGATGTGACTGCGACTGCGTCTCGGGCACAGCCGAGGAAGTAGAAGATGATGCGGTGCCGTGCAGTATGTTATTGTAGTGGATACGGCGTGTATGCTTCCGGGGTGCCATAATTTGTACCTACAAAACGATGTTTCGTAAATTAGACGTTGGATACTACTAATAATATATAAAGCCTAAATTCTAAATTCCGTACCTACTACATCATTTCTAAACAACCTACATAAATTTAAATCCTAAATTTGCAAAAAAAAATGAAAATTGTAGAGAGAAGGGAGAGAGTGATACCTTAGAGATAGAATGTGGAATGGAGAATGATGGAATAATGTTGCAAAATTGGTGATGTATTTATAGGGAAAAGCTTAAGTTGTAAAAGAGTTGGGAACTCTTTAAAAGTCGTAAGAGAGTTGTAAATTTAGGGACGAATTTACAACGTTTTCGATGTAAAGAAGTTGGAAAATGTTGATTCAATGTACCACTACGGTGCAATTCATTGAGACGTTATGTTAAATTAAAATTCCCGTAACGTAAATAAAATAAACGTCGTAAGGTCGTTGGCGACCAGAAACGTCGTAAAGACGTTGCTAGTTGCCAATGTCCTTACGACGTTTTTAGAGAAACGTTGTAAGGACATTGGCACTAGCAACGTCCTTACGACGTTCTTGTTTGCCAACGTCTTTACGACGTTCCTATTTTTTTTCAAATTTTTTTTTTGTTTCTAAATTTTGTCTAATTTAAATCACACTCTTATAATTTAAATCATACTCTTATAATCATACAAGAGTATGATTTAAAATATAAGAGTGTGATTTAAATTAGAGTATGATTATAAGAGTATTACATCAAGTTTACAAAATTTAGAAAAAAAAAAAAAATTTTAAAACTTTTTTTTTAAAAAAAGAACATCGTAAAGACGTTGGCAAACTAGAAACGTCATAAAGACGTTGCTAGTTGCCAACGTCCTTACGACGTTTTTAGAGAAACGTCGTAAGGACGTTGGCAACTAGCAACGTCTTTATGACGTTCTAGTTTGCCAACGTCTTTACGACGTTTAATTTTTTTTTAATTTTTTAAAATTTTTTTTATTTTGTAAACTTGAAATCATACTCTTATGATCATACTATAATTTAAATCATACTCTTATATAATTATAAGAGTATGATTTAAAGTTAACAAAATTTAGAAAAAAAAAAATAAAAAATGAACGTCGTAAAGACGTTGGCAACTAGCAACGTCTTTACGACATTCTAGTTTGCCAACGTCTTTACGACGTTTTTTGATTATTTGTTTTCTAAGTATTTTTCCTAAGTATTTGGCGGAATTGACGATTTTTTTATAAAACTTAGTTATATTAAACTTTGAAAGATTAATGAATTTACAAAATTTAAATTATTTATAAAAGATTGACATAACGTAAAATACATGATAATCCTCCAACAATACATTAATTGTTCATACGGTATAAACCGTAGTGTCAATCAGATTCTTCACCGTTACTACCATTTCCACTACTTGGATTATCACTTTCTGCGAACTCGTCACGCTCCTCATCGTCAACGTCTTCTTCAGGGAGATCCTCATACTCTCGGTATTCCGGATTGATAAGAATCACTAGCTCTGTAGCTTGCTCCGGCACTTGTATAGCTGAACATGATTCTTTACCTTAACTCCCTCTAGGAGCAGTAGCCAAAGCTCCATAATAATCCATATTTGCTTTGATCTCCTCTCCTGATAGATACAATGGTGGGGGATCCTTTACCTTAACATTACTCCTGAATAGAGTTGTGTTCCTTCGGTAAGGATGGTTAATTGGCAGAAATCGACGATGACAATCAAACCAAGACGTCTTCCTACCATGCTTCAGTTGGAATGCAACTGTTCTCCCAAGGCAATATGGGCAAGCCAATCTCCCATGTGTTGTCCAACCTGATAACATTCCGTACGCAGGAAAGTCACTTATCGTCCACATAAGCACCGCCTTCATCGTAAAATTTTTTTGGGCAGAACAATCATATGCTCGAACCCCATGCGTCCATAACTGTTTCAGCTCATGAATCAAAGGTTGCAAAAACACATCAAGAGACCTTTCCGGATGATTAGGACCAAGAACAAGTATACTTAGGAATAAAAATTCTTTTTCCATGCACATTCCCGGAGGAAGGTTATAAGGCGTGAGGATTACTGGCCACAAAGAATATTGTCTACCAGACATTCCAAACGGACTAAAACCATCGGTGCATAGAGCAAGATAAACATTCCTAATATTCCTAGCAAAATCTTTGTGTACCGTATTAAAATGTTTCCACGCCTTTGCATCCGAAGGATGATTAATCTCGCCTTCTGTATGTGAATGCTCTGCATGCCATCTCATCGCAGCTGTTGTCCTTTCCGACTGATATAACCTCTTCAATCTATCAGTTATTGGCAAATACCACATCCGTTGATACGGAACCTTCTTACGCCCACTCCCTTGTGCCTTATATCTTGGCTTGTTACAGAACCGACATTCTTGTAACACATCATCATCTTTCCAGTAGATCATACAATTATCTATACATACATCATGGTTTCACACGGCAACCCAAGACCATAGACCAATTTCTGCGTCTCATAATATGATTCAGCACACACATTGTCTTCTGGCAAATACTCTTTGAGCAAGTCAGTCCACATATTCATGCATGACTGAGATGAATTACATTCTGTTTTAATATTCATCATCCTAGCTGCCAATGATAATTTTGACAGACCTTCTCTACATCCCTCGTAGAGAGGCTGGTTTGCATCATCTATCATGTCATAAAACCTTTTTGCATCTAAATTGGGTGCCTCAGCAACTATAGGTTGATCAGTATTAGTTTCCTGAAATGCGTCTGTGACCATTTCATGCATCCTATCATGCTCTACAACCCCATGAATCTCATTTTGATAACCAACATCATGCAAATTACTTGATTCACCTATATTAGCATCAACATTCCTAAAATTACTACTACTTGCTTCGTCATTCCCACGACCGCTATCACCTTCCCCATGGTGAAACCAAATGTAATAATGCGGTGTAAACCCTATATTTAATATATGACTCCAAACAGTTTCTACTCGGGCGAATTTCGTATTTTTGCATTTCCGACAAGGACAGAACATCTTACCCGATTCAACTGTGATTTCGGTTTGACTAGCCTAGTGCATGAATATTTCTGCCCCATTCATAAACTCCTTTGTCACGATTCCGGCAGCATCTCTATGCATATACATCCACTTCCGTTGCTCGAAAATTTCTCCACCGAAAGACATTTTTGGGATTTTTCCCCAAAACCGTTTTTTTTTTCTCCTTCACCACGTATTTTTTTGTTTTTTGAAGTTGTGATTAATGAAGAGAGCCTTCCTCCTTATATAGGCAAAAAATTAACAATGATTTTACAACTTCTCGCAATTTACGAGTAAATTACAACACATGTACCTAACCATAAATATCTAATTTGAAATTACGTCCTTAAGTAGTTGTAAACAGTTTAGCCGTAAAGGAGTTGTAAAGTAGTGACGTTTTAACAACGTAATTTTAAATTTACCAACACCTTTACAACTCTAAGTTTTAATTTTATTTAAACCTTTTACGTAACAAGAAAAACGTGTATACCTACTTTGACGTTCGATGTTAATTCGATGTAAATTATAGAGCTTGTAAAAGTGTTGCAACTTAGGGACTTATTCACAAGGAATTGTTGAAGCAATGGAAAAACGTTGTTAAAATGTCGTAAATTACCGACTTGTTTACAACATTTATTTTCATTGTGTGTTTACAACTCATTTACGACGTTTTCTCTAAACGTCGTAAAGAAATTGCAAATACCTCCCTATTTTACAATGTCCCAAAAACGTTGTAAAATATGGTCCCTAAACTAATGTTCTCTTGTAGTGAGACATCCAATAAAAGTTCTCGACCTCTCATCTTGTGTAAGTAGAGCATATTATGAATGCATCATGAACCTACCAGTAAATGTGACTCTTTGACAAAGCCGGTCTCATGCCCCATTTACATTGTCAATCACACTCCAACTTAATTGTAAAAAGAAATTCTCGGAGAATAAATTTCAATATCCCCCCCCATACGCCATTTGCCCTCATCAACTCACTAATCACGTGCACAAGTAGAAGAAAGATTACAAGTATCTCGCATACATCATTCTTCATTTGAGGCTTATCAAGCCAAGTATCTCCACATAACCTAGCTCCTCTACCATTACCATGTATAATTGTAAGCTTAAAGATATCACATCATGTAAACCAGCTATGATAATCTGCTACGTCGAGGAACAACTGCGTCTAGGCATAAGCAACCTATTATCCGGCGAACTCGGAACATTATATTTAATTCATAAAACCTTAGTCCACAAATTATTGTGGTTATGTGATGATGGCATCAAGCCGGTTGAACTAGGCAGGCCAATGACTTGAGATAGAACACGCAAGCTTAGAGAACGCATCCACCCCAGAAAGCTCTAAGATCGACATCAGAACTTCTTTGAGGAGAGCGGGAAAAGTCAAGAACGCAAGTCAAGACCAAGCAGCACGACAGGAGGAGAACCAAGACCTTCAAGAACCTTTAAAATTTGACCAAAAGGACCAATAATCGACAAGACCCGAGCTGGAAGTGACCGACAAGATTTGGCCCTTTATCGCATCCTACAAGGTTGGTTTTGTGGTTACAATAAATGTTTTTGCAGGAACAATTCCAACAACTCCAGCACATTAGGATAGAGAGTCTTAAGGCCCATAGGCTTTTAGGGCATTTTATTTTCGTTTAATAAGGCACCAAAACACTAAGTTAGAAATTTGCCATTTTTCTTTTAATTTGCCATTTTTCTAACTTCATTTTTGTTAATGGGCTGCGACCCATATTTTTCTTTTTCTTTAAGTGAGTCGGCTGCTAGGACCCCTATATAAGGTCCCCTTGCAGCCATGTAACAAAGCACCCAACTTTGATATGAATAAAGAACACAATTCTCTCAAAGAGAAATCTTTAGTCCTTAGCAAGCTTAGTCGTTTGTCTAAGACATAGAGCACACTGCAAGATCTCGAGAGGTTTCCCCTTAATCTAGAGTGTGCTTGAGTGTATCAAGCAGCGCACCATACTTCTTGTGGATTGATCGTCAAACCACCCCTTCCGCGCCCCCGACTTTTCTTACCCAGGAAGTACACTTGGTTCCCTTGGATAGAATTCGCTCCCATTAACCTTAGAGAAGCATCTCGAAGCTCATATCATTTTGGTATCAGAGCCAAAGATTTCCTAGAAGGTTGTATCTATCTTTACTTTTGGTTTATTTATTTTAAAACTATCATCACTTTCGCATAGGTTGTTAGATTCGTTTCTCAAGTAAATTAACCATTGTTTGCCTAAGATCCTTAAGTTTATTTTTCCTTTTTCGTATTTCCCATTTTTACAATTTCTCAAAAAAAAAGGATAACTACTTGTTTTTTGTTTTAAAACATGGAAACTCCAGCTGAGGTCCCCACCTTAGCTATAACCTTGGCCCAACTCCAAGCTCAGTTTCAATCCATCAACACTCAAATGGATCGCTTGGAGCCGAGACCCGCCAACACTCGAGTGTCCCTGCACTCCCGTGACGATGACTCAGACGCATACCGAGAGGGAAAGTTTGATCCGGACCCGGATTACCCTCCACCTAGGCATCGCATCACACGAGGAAGAGAAATCCATAACCACGAACGTGAGTGGGATGATCTGGTGCACTCCAACATCGACCCAAAACTTACTACGCCCACCTTCGCCGGTAAGACCGACCCGAAAGCGTAGCTCGATTGGGAGAAAAGAATGGAGTACATCTTTGAGTGCTATCATTATGAAAATCCTTAAAGAGTGAGCTTTGCTGCTGATCAACTCACGGACAATGCCTTGTCCTAGTGGGATCGCGACCTAGCCAAACGAAGACGTCACCACTATAACCAAGTCACCACTTGGGACGAGATGAAATTTAATCTAAGGAGAAAGTATGTGCCTCCATATTTCCATAGAGACTTACAGAAAAAGTTTCATAAGTTTGTTCAGGGAAATAGGTCCGTGGAAAACTACTTCAAAGAATTTGAAAACCTGAAGAATCGGGTAGAAACCAAAGAACCCGAGGAGGCCATTATGGCTCAATTCCTAGATGGTCTACAAGACCGCATCACTAAGAAGGTAGAAAGGCAGCCATATCACGAGTTAAGAGAGTTATTGCACTTTGTCATACAAGCTGAACAACACATAGAGAGGATGACGGTCGCACCCAGCCGCCCTAAGTACAACGCTCCTTGGAACGCACCGGCCCCGAGACCACAAAAAAAAGTCAAAATAATTAAGACCGAGACTCGTCCTAAGAGAGCTGATCAAAGATCAACCAAGACTCCAATACATGAGGTTAGTAAGGCTTCAAATACTTCTAGAACACGTGACATTGTGTGCTTCAAGTGTCAAGGTCGCGGACACATGGCGAGAGAATGTCCGAACCGAAGGGTAATGGTCTTCACCAAGGGCGGAGAGTGAATCACAAGATGAAGACGAGATGGAAGTAGATGAAGCTGTTGGAGAGGCTGAGGAGATTGCAGCATACCCGGACGTAGGGGAATTCCTTGTAGCTCACCGCGTCCTGAACTCTATGGTCGTGTCGGATGAAACCGCACAAAGGGAAAATATCTTCCACTCGAGATGTACCATAAACGGCAGGGTGTGCAGTCTTATTATAGATAGTGGTGATTGCACTAATGTGGCTAGCAAGTCCTTGGTCGAAAAATTAGAACTCACCACCACCAAGCACCCGAGACTGTACCACTTAAGATGGCTCAACGACAAGGTCGAGATCAAAGTCTCCGAGAAAGTGACCGTGCCTTTCAGCATTGGAACATACCAAGACCAGGGACTATGTGATGTAACTCCAATGCAAGTTGGACATCTCCTACTTGCCCGATCTTGGAAATTTGATAAGGAGGTTTTACACAACGGGCACACCAACTTCTACTCGTTTGTGCGTGACAAGCGCAAGTATAGCTTAGTGCCCTTGACCCTAGCTCAAGTACATGAGCTCCAGCTCAAGATGGTTCAGTCGACAAAGGTAAGTAAACCTTCTCTATTTGTGACTCCGAGTGTCATAGAGAAAACCTTGTGTTCCAAGAAAATAGTGCTACTAATGCTCTTCAAAGAGAATGTGTGCCTTGAGATGTCATGTGCAGATTTACCACCAAGGGTCCGTGAGCTTTTAGAAAAATTTAAAGATGT
>JAKUCM010006030.1:0-27608 GCA_023374145.1 Lepidium sativum
TTTATTTTATGATGTTTATTTATAATAAAATCTGAAGGTGTTAAAGAATGGTAAACTATGCTTAAAGTAAATGTTTCATATTTATCTTACTATTTTAATGTATTAATCGATAAAAAAAGTGATATATATATTAAAGATTTTTTTAAAAAATATAGTTATATATCATAGAATCTCAAAATTAATACATTAGAGTGAAGTGAACTTAGCTCACCAATGATATGAATTTTATTTTATGATTTTTTATATTTTCTGAAAAATTCATTTATACTATTCTATTATATCAGAGATCAGAGCCAGTTAAAAAATTGTAAAGTACAGATACTTTTCTTTTGTGTCACAAAGTAAGAATACTTATTTTTCATATGGAACATATTTATTAAAGTGTTATAATACAGTGAATTAAAACTGAAAATTACAGAGTAATTAAGGAAAAAAACTATATTATACAGAAAACAAACCTTAAAGGAAAAAAATTATTTCTGGAAAATTTTGTGCCAGAAATAAAAATTTACAAAAATAAACTATAGTTTTTTGAATTATTTTTAGACAGTAAACTAATAGTTTATCATTTTGTCTTTTTGTAAATTTCTTGCAAAATGTTTGAAAATTTTCATTATCCCCAAACCCCCAAAAATTTCTGACCAACAAAACTCAAAAGCTTTTGAACAGAGCCTTTTGTCTCTTCACCACCACCAAAATCACCAACCTTCACCGAGTCACCACCATCAAACTCGGTCGAACTCGAACCCAACTCACTGAGTCGACTCGGTCCAACTGAGTCAACTCGTTTTCCTGATCTTTTTTTCCGATCTTTTTTCTTCTTTTTCATCTCCAAACTATCTTCGAAGGCGTCAATGATCTCATGAATGAGTTTACGGTTCGGTGATGAATCCCATCTAACCCAATAACTTGTGTAGCAGCTAAAACAATCACAAGAGAAGAGAGGAGAGTGATGATGATTATCTTCTTTTTTGGTTTTGGTTTTGTTGAACTGAGAGATCCGATTTGAGTTTGAGATTAGGTAAGAAAGAACTTCACGATCTTCTGTTGAGAGAGCTGCTACAAGAGAGAGGATAGCTATGGGAAGGAACGAGAGAAGCTGATCGTCGGGCTTTATTGTTGCCGGCGATGGATGAACGGTTCCTCTACGACCAAGCTTCTTCATAGTAGTTATGATGAGAGAAAAAAGTTTAGAGAAGAGAGAGAGAGTTTTGTCTTGAAGAATGAGTCTGGTGAGTCTTTAAATATTTGAAAGGTTTAGCTTTTTTTCTTGACGCTGAATTTTGAAAGGTCTAAGATAGTCTAACTCCAAGTTTTTAATATAGTTATATTATGTAGGAATTTGGTTATTGGATCGACCAATTGTGTTCTAATATAATTTACTGTTAACCGAAAAAAAAATCTAACTATTATATATTTTCTTTTTCCAATAGAAAAAAACTTAAAAGTTATTTTTAAAATTTTCTACTTTTAATTTAGCAAATTTCATTATTTATATTATATAAAAATTTATTATTAAATTAATTAGTTATGCTTTAGTTTTTTTTTTTTGTCAACGACAAATTATATTAGACAACAACTGGCCGGCCCAATAATTAAATTCGTACATAATATATGTGAGAGAACTCGATTCTTGATTGTGCAAATGAGTACCTTATATGAATTTACCACCTGCCACTAAACTAAGAACCATTTGCAAATATGCTATAGTGTTAACAAAACAAATGTCTCTTTTAATTGAGAAGTGCTTGATCATGTATTTCTAATATTTTGTTTCTTTTTTAAAGTAACAATTTAGTTGAAAGAAATATACTCGTTTGGTTGAGGCGTTAATTAGTTGTCTGTGATTTTGACTTTTTAATTTCTGAAAGAATATGAGATTTATTTTTGTTGATTTGGCAATTGTTATCTATTTGTAAGTTATACTTATCCGCTACTAAAGATTTTGCCATCAGTTTAATCAGTATTTATGCAGTTAGTGTGATTTCGATCCTCGTGTAGTAGGTTTTCAAGTTTATGTTCATAAGTATTATAGTTCAATTTTTTTTAGAATTTTTTTGGTGTAACAATTAAATCAACAAAATTTAATTTATCATCTAAATTAAATTTTTTTTCTAAATATCTATGTTTCTAATAATATAATAAAATAATAAATTTTTAATATAAAATTATTAACTAGATTATCATACCATCAAATTTAAAAAAACTCTAACCAATTTTTTTTTCTAATTATAGTTTTGTTTTTATCAAGCTTAGTTTCTATAAATATTTTCCTTTCCGTATATTTTAATATATATATCAAAACATAAGGAGTGTGGAAAAAAAGTCGTTTGGATAATGCATTTTTTCTTTTATCACTATTTTTTTTATTAATTAAGCAATGTTTCGCCGAAAAGAGATGGCCTAGTGGTATAGTGAGTTTACAAATCCTCAAAGCACTAGAGATCGATCCCCTGCCTGCAGTAATAAAAGCAGAATTTAAAATTCAGCAGCTTAGTCGACAAAAAAAGAATTAAGCAATGTTTACGCATACATTAGGCATAATAATGCAGAGAGCAAAGTCTAAACAATGACTAACATAATACAAAACATAAATTAGAACTTATTTGGGTATAGACACACCGAAAATCTTGGATAATAGTTGAATAGTTGATCTCAAACTTGAAATAGATTCCGACTTAATTCGAAGTCCATTATCAAAAAAGACAGTCAAATAAACAAGATAACTCGTTGAAACTTCAATTCAAACTTTGCAGACATTTCTCTAGATTAGAGTAAACTAGAGAAGCAATACTCTCCCGTTGGAAAAAGTATACTAAGCCTAAAATTATCCTAAGATATTGTGTAGGTTAATAACTTAATATTTTGTAGGTCGTTACAAATTTAAATTGGACACTTGTAATCGAACACAAGAAAATAATTTTAAATGAAAAACCAATATTTATATGTCATTGCAATACGATAACACGTATGAATCTTCATTTATTGTTAATAAAATGACATAGTTTTGTGGTGCACATTTGTAATAGTATATCAAAAGAAATTTAGAAGAAAAAATAGTCAATGTTCTTGTAAAAGATAAACTTATATAGCTATTATTAGCCGGGTTTGATTATTTGACTTTTTTTTTAAGTAATTTTGGGTAGAATTTGAAAAATACAATTTTCATTTTATTATTTACCAAAAAATGTCACTATTTTGTCAATTTTACAGAATATAAAAACACAGATTTTACAAAACAAAATCTACAAAATGATATAAGAAAAAAGAATATAAGTTTTATTTGGTTTTCCTAACGCATGCTATAAAATGTCTACAAGATTTCATAAAATTGGTATTCTTTCTGTTCCAAAATACAGGGTTTTCTAGCTAAAAGCATGTTTATTTAGATATTTTAATTTTTTGTTTTAAAAATCATATAGTATTTTAGTTTATTAAAATTTGACCAATTATAACAAATACTGCAAAACTTTAATAGTCAAAAGATATTAGATCATTAAATTTTGTATTTTTTTAGTTAACATTGGGTCACAAATGGCTGGTCCATTAGCCAAATTCTTGCAAATGCAAGCGGCGGAACTTGGTTTCAAAATGTGCAAGTGCGCATCGCCGCTTGTGGACTTATCACCTGCCACTAGACTAAATGCCACTTGCCATTAAATTTTGTATTAAAATTCACAAAAAAAATAAAGTGAAACAAATAAAAACTTCTAAAACATCCTATATTTTGGGACATAGTGAATAATCCTCAAAATTTTCTATTATTTTTATTTCGTAACAGATCTAAAATTTCCTTTCTAATATGCTTGAAAAGTATACGATAATGGTTAGTCTATTCTCTATATCTTTTTATAATACTAGAAGACCGAAATAAAATATAATGGTTTGGATGCTTAGGAGCATGCCCTGCGTTTGATAAATGAACAAAACAAACACAAAATTTGTTTTGAAATAACAAATGTTAACTGATTTTGCTACAATTTATTTAATCGGTGAATCATGTATGTTTTAGCGAAATATTATTAGAAAATAAATCTCATTCAAGCAAAAAGTTTTTGAGTCTCAACATCATCAAAACTTTCTGTCACTGACATTTGGTCATCTATTTTTGTTTATGTCATTGAAATTTGACCAACCAGAACTCTTAAACTTCACTATCTTTAGTTAAGAGATCTTGGAACATAATCATAGATTCTATTTGAACTTAATTCATCTCCTAAAAGCTGTTTTTAGTAAAGAGTATAAACACATTTGTTGCTTTGTCACTTCTTACCAATATAATTCACTTATGAAATCCTTTTTCTAATTGATTAATTAATTTACGATATACATTTTTTTTGATAAATATTATATACATTTTTTTGATAAATATTATATATATATATATATTTGTTACTATATACAATAATCTAAAATTGAATTCTGATGAAAAAATTGCACAAGTACACGATATAAACAACTATGTTGACTTAATCCTCTTTTCGAACAAACATGTTGTGTTCTTTTAGGATTTAGAAAGAGTCTTTAATTATAGAATGTTAAAAGTAATGTTCTAGTATTTTCTTATTTCGTTATGTTTATGTATATTAATATTTTACTTAAATCTCCACCAAATTTGAACACTAATATATGTTTTTTACCTATTAATTTTTGATATTATCGGATCTATAACACCATTCTCTCTATAAAATTCCAAATATATCATATGGAATTTATGTGACTTTTCGAATGAGACTCCAGTAAAAAAATAAAATAGTAGAGTAGACTTATGAATTTGATGAAATGAGCGTGAATTCTTCTTTCATCTTTTCGATTTCTAAATCTTTTTCTAGTTAAACAAACAAAAGAATGGAATTTCCTATAATATATTTGTGAAAATAGCTTTTTTAACCTAAACTATTGTTTTTTTTTTGTCAACTATTCTATTGGATTTTAAATCGTTCATACTACTGTAAGGTAGGAGATCGATCTCTGGTGCTTTGAAGATTTAAAAAATGATTATACCACTGGACCAACTGTTTTCGACAACTTAAACTATTGTCATAATGCGTTTTATACATAAACTTATAGTGTTACGCGTAAATATATCCAAACAAAATTATAAACAAATTTCAGACAAAGGAAATTGTTAAAGAAAAAGTCTGTACTAGACCTAAAATGGGAATGTCAATGGGACTAAAGTCATTTAACTTCATAAGCAATGATTTAGCAAATTCTAAACTCTAATTATAAAGTCTTATGTCAGGAGAAAAGAAAACGCCAAAATACCATTCAAATTGTAAAACATTCTTCGCTTTGACTAGAAAATTCAAAAAGATTTTGAGTCACAACTGAGTTGTGTTGAAAAATACAAAATATACCGAAACATATATCTGACTTGGTCGGTGTAGTTAAACTCAAAGCTTGTAAGAACTTCACAGAAGCCTCAAAACAATATACAAAATTATCTTCTTCTTTTCTGATATACAAAATTGTTTGTTATACTGTATAATCTTTGTAATATACTCCTAATATTTCTATAGATTAAGGTTTACAAATTTAACTAAACACGATTCGCTCAAATCAGCAATGATATTCCTTACCACAGCTAATCTCAATTTCACGGATTACAAATGCTACGTGGACGCGTTCCGAAAAGATATTGGTCTCTATACGAGGTTCGGTTGGATTTGCTTTCCAAGTTCGATGGAAGGAATATGTTCGGGATCAATGCGATTTCATTAGTGTTTATCATCTTTCTACGTGAAGGTAGAGGCAGTAATTTAGATATTAGGAGCACTTGCGGAGTTCCAAATCCAGGAAGTAGAGATCTCGACGGACTCTGAAACGGTATTTTTCATCATCCAGCATCTAGAGGAATGGCCGGCGTTCATACCATACCCGGAAGAATTTCAAAAGTTTTATTCTTGGTTTTCTTCTTGTTCGTTATCGGTTATTCTCAAGATCTTAAATTATAAAGCAGATATTTTGGCTTAGTTCAATAGAATTTCTGATTTATAATTTTGATGCTTTTCATTATGTAGTTTTTGTAAATTATCGTTGACAAAAAAAAACATTATACAGAAAAAATATTTTTTATATAAAAGATCAAATGTATTTGTTTTGTCCCGCAAACTTTTTGTTCTTTTTTTTTGTCAACTAGTCTAATGGCTTTTAAATTCCATTCCTACTACTGCAGGTAGAGGGTTCGATCCTTGATGCTATATAAATTTGTAAAGTGACTACACCACTGAACCACCTATCCTCGGCTCAAATTTTTTGTTCTAAATGATTAATAAATTTTGTAATATTGTTTGTTACTTTTTGGTATAATAATCACTCTATTTTTCTATTGATTCAAGATTTTTTCATAAGACAAATCGCAATCAAAGCTATCTTTCGCGAGCAATATATAAAGTACTCGTGGACAGTTTTTGTCCAAAAATACCACTATATACAACAACAAAAAATCAACATATATTAGCTCAGAACTCAACTAATTCCACTTTTAACGAAAACATAAAAGTATATTACACTTGAACCTCACTAGAGTTAAAAGCAACCGAAAGCTGACCAATCAAAACCTCAAGACCTTTAGCTTCCCAAAACTCTTCCTTACAACCCTTAAACGTCGTCGTATCACTACCATTAACCATCGCACAGTCACTAGTTGTTGTTATCGTTGAAGTTCGTTTGTACAACCCAAACCACTTAGCTTGCATGTAACCATTTCTCCTCCACGGTGGTACGTGTATCCCCACGTGCTTCATCGATCGTCTCATCTCGTGGCACATGATCTTCACCAAGTGTTTTAGCTCCACTGAAGTTCCCACGAAGACTCGTGGCACTTGGTTTAGTATTGAGATGTATCTTTTTGTTGGTCGTGCTATCTCAAATTCTCCGGCGAGGTTTGTTTCCACGATATACCGAGTTTTCTTATCTCCACCGTATTGAACGTCGACGTATTCGTATTTTCCGGCTGTGTATTTGCTGAAATTTTCCCATCGTGACTTGCAAAGACCTAAAAAATAAGGTGACAATTTATTGTTATTTTTAGAGTACAAGTAATCAATTTTTTTTTTCAACGGCATATTATATTGGACTACAACTGGCCGACCCACAAGCTAAATTCTTACATAATGTAGGGGAGAGACTCGATCTCATGTTGTGAGAATGAACAGTCTTAAGTGGACTACCACGTACCACTTGGATAAAAGTCATTTATATACAATTTACTTGCTATAAGTATTATTAAAAGTGAAATAAAAACAGTACAAATCATCTCTTTTTCAACAAAACAAAAATACAACTTATCTGTATAGTACAACTATTTATTTGAATATTTAAGTAATAAGTGAAAGTCTATTTTTCCAAAAATTTAGGTTCTGTATAATATTATTTTACAGTCACACGATTAGATGATAACATTAAAGAAATTTTTTTTTAATTGCTTGGAGTGCATAAAGAATTATTTAATTATAATTTGCTTGGTTAATTCCATCTGAATTTTTTTATGAATTTAGTACCCCAAAACTTATTATTAAAAATAAAAAGAAATTACATGATCGTCGTTTTAATTTAGTCACTCGTAAAATCAGAAAATTGTTAATTTACTCCCAAAAAATCACGTTTTTGTTAAACATAAATTACAATTCTACATAATATATGAAAATTATACCATAAGTTAAGCTAAAACCCATAATTAGTCATAAACTAGTCAAATCCTCTCCATTTCTACTTTCAAATTGATTTTAAAATGTAAAATTCCAATATAGTTTATATATTTGTGTTCGAAAGACAAAAGAGACATGCAAGTGGCATTTAGCCTAGTGGCATATGGTAAGTTTACAAAAAGCATGCGCACTTACACATTCCAGGATCGAGTCCTCCGCTTGTATTTGCAAGAATTTGGCTAATGGACCGGCATGTAGCCCAATATTGATAAAAAAAAAAAAAATGAAAGAGACATATAATTTTTAGATAGGTAAGATATTTACCTGCATCAAAACCCTTGTTACGTAGCAAAGCCATTAATTGTCTCTTAAGAGAACTAATCTCTCCGACGAACTTTCCGACAACCTCTGTCGTCGCCGAAAGTATTCTCCTGCGTTCTTCTCCACCGGATAAACCTTCTAGAAGCTTCCCTAACTTCTCTTTAACATCTTCCAAATCACTTTCATCAGTAGAAGAAACCATTTCTTCTTCCTCTGGTAGTATTATATATTCTTTCTCCATAAAAGATGCGACCATATCTGAAAGATCCGGTGAATGATCGCTTCCGCTGCTGTTAGCACACGGCGGACTTAGACTCTCCTCCGCCGTGGCCATGTTAAAAGGTGACTCAGTTCTTTTGAATCTTCTATAAATCTCCACCATCTCTATCTTCTTCTATTTGTTTTTGTCGCTTTTGATTTGGAGAATTCTGTAACGTATATTTATATTAATGGATAGAAAGCTAACTGAAGTAAACGACAAGATGTTAAAATATGACAGCAGAGTGGTGAAATTATGTTGACAATTTATGAAAAGTATGCTTCTTTATTATTAGCTGAGAAACAATTAATGCTCGTTAATGTAAGATTTTTCTTTGTTTCCTTTCCTGTATTTCTTTTTAATTTAATAGATTTGTGAATCTAAAGATTGCTCTTAACCTAACATATTTTATTTTTACAATTAAAGATCGAGTCTCTCACCTATAGTTTATAGAAATTTAGATATTGAGCTGTTAATTGTGCTTTCTAATATAAAAATGAAAGGTTAATTTGTACTTAATTCTCTTTTCCCTTAAGTGTATAGATCAGGAATATGTAGTTGATCAAGTAATCATGGGTTATTTGTCAAGTTTAAAACCAAATTTTTATATTGTTAATAGAAAAATGACTAATTCACTTTGTTTTGATATTTATTTTTGTATATTCTTAAATTTATTTTATGTGTCAAACTAATGAATGTTTTTTAGTCAATATTTAAAATCAATAAAATTTAATCCATAAAAAAAGTTAAATTTTTTGAATGATGTGAGTTTTTATAATTAACTTTTCATGAAAAGATAATAATCAGTGGACTAAACCAAATTTTCTCGAAATGGCTCTTAACCTAGTGGCAGGTGTAAGTTCACATAAGGCAGCTCATTTGTATAATCAGGGATCGAGTCCCCCCACCTACATTATGCAGGAATTTGGCTATTGGACCGGCCAGTTGTGGCACAATGAATTTGCCGTTGACAAAAAAAAAAACCAAATTTTCTCGGATCTAATCATTTAAATATTTTAAATAATATTTTTTAACAAATATTCATTATATGATAATAAAGTATGATTTTATAATCTAAATTTTCTAATTGAAACTGGTGAAATTTGAATTACTATTCGATATAGAATAACTAAAACACATGTTTTCTAGCGACTAATAATTTTTCTAATATTAAGAATTTGATGACATTTCTATTACATGTGAAATAATTAAAAAAAACGAAATTAACTTTAAACATTGGATTTTGTTTAGTAATTAATCACTTATTTTGTTTAGTTGCGACAAAAATGTTGATTTTAGACTTGGTTTTGTCATTAACAAACGTCCACGTCATACTAAATATGGATATCTGACGTGGACTAAGACTAGCGTGGTTAGTGTAAGGTGCCGGCGCGTGAAAACACGTGCCAGACAAGAACTGAGTCAAGTGTTAACATGTGATAGTCACGTGACAAGATGTGGTTAACTTTCCTTTATTACAGATTTTTAACTTTTTCTCGTTATTATCTGTTTACTTCACGTGGAAATTAGAAGAAGACTTAAACTCGAAGAACGTCCAAGTTCATTGTATTTGGTAAAAAAATTAATATATGGGCCTACGTTGAAAGCCCAGAAGAGCCCACTACCTCTTTACTAAAACGTCATCGTTTTGATGAACTAAGACCTCACAAGAAATTGAATCATGAGATAAACAAACAACATATCATTTACAAATACAAATGAAGTAGAGAGAGTAGGTAACAAATCTGTTGTATCAAATGAGAAGACTTAAAAAACTTCTAATTTCTGACAACTTTCAAGACGATTTACAATGGCAACAAATGAATCTTATCCGTTTTCAAATTGTTGTCTCTAATGTGGAAGATAAAAGGATGTTGCAGAGTTTAGAACCTGTTTTTGGAGAATCTGAATCTGATAAAAAGAAAACAGTTCTAATAGTGGAAACAATTATGAGAGCCTTTCCTTCAGCATTTGTCCTAATTTCACAAAAAGAGCTTGTTGTTCCTCGAAGGTAAGGTTTGTCAATACCTACAATGAAACAACATCACATACTTGTTGCAAAGTGAATGTTCCATTATGATACGAAGTTGAGTACCTGGTCTAGGATTTTGTCAACAGAGACGCTTTGGGAGACTATAAATGACTGGAGATATATGTATGCAAATACTGCCATAACCATCTGCGACAATACAAAAAATGGTTCTGGTTTATCCATGCTTGACGATGAGAGTGAAAAACGAAGAATATGCAGAGATAATTTTGTTAATGAAGAACTATAAGAAGCATAAATATACAGTATAATGTTGTGTTTTTGTGTTTGTTTCTACATTTAGTTTAACATGTTAAACAAAGTTTCTTTGTTAACTTTGTATACGCAAAAGCCAAACGCAAAGGGAAGGCTTTGCTACTGTTTGCGTATACATTTTGCAAGATCACATTTTATAAAGCTGATTTCTTTTTCTACTTTTTTCAGAGGTTAAGGCAAATGCAAAACTTAGCCTTTGCAACAATGGAAGTCTAAACAGGAGTAAGGTTGGGTCAAAGTTGAATAGGCTTTTTGGTATTTGGATCATGGGAGAGTTTAAGGACTCTATAACAAAAACCTTAACTATCTCTTGGTTCTCAACAACCGCTAGTCCTTGGTTCGTCGACAATTTTCAGAGAATATAACAATGGAAATGATAACAGATTCTGCAATTCTCTTCTGTGTTATTTTTATAAGAGTTACCTGGCAGTCCATTCTATCCGTGATTCCACCATGTCCAGGAATACTATCACCAAAGTCCTGTGATCACGGTTTTTATTAAGCAAAGGTTTTGTCTGAGGTTAGATGTGTAAGGAAAGTGAAGTTACGCTGAAATTTGGTGTCTCAATTACAGACCTTGATTTTGAAAGCTCTTTTAAACCCGCTAGCAAAAAACCCTCCAAAAGGTGCTATGATTGAAGCGAACAAACCAAGGCATAAAGCATGCCACTGAACAGGGAGGACCGTCATTTCCTTCCAAGGAAACTGCAAAAGTGTAGTAAGAAGTTGAGAAAGCATATCCAGAATGATCTTATAACGGAAAAACCTGCTGCTCCTAATACTAATATTGTTGTTAAATTAGTTAACATGAGCTAACTTCCAAAATTATGGCCAGAATCTGAACGTATTTGAGAGTAAGTTATATAATCAATTATAAACTGACTTCGCGTACATTCACTTACACATGCCTAGAAATATACACTTTACATATGCTAAAACATCACCTGCAGTGAATTTGACTATTTTTACAGATAATCTATTCTAAGCAATGTAGCTTACCCATACGGGAATCCACGCAGGGAAAGTAAAAGGTTCAGGTTTGAACAATGGATCAGCGTCACAATGTAGCCAGCCAGTGGACAAATCCTGTAGAACGATACACATATTTACTATGATATTTATCAAAGATCGTGCACAACATGACATTCCTTTTTGCACAATGACTAACCTGTCTGGGGCATGTCAACCATGGGAAGCGACCCAAAATATTTGCAAGCTGAGACATTGAGCATACAGAACATATCAGAAGCACGTTGAAGATATAATGAAATGACGTAGGCATTTAATGTCTCATGTGTTGGCAGAGGTAACAAATACTCACAACAAATGCAGAGATGATAGTTGTCACAGAGGCTCCAATGAATCCCTCCCATGTTTTCTTTGGAGATAGCTTTATTAAGGGCGTTCTTCCAAAGAAGAAACCGAAAATGTAAGCAAAGATGTCGTTGATTATAATCAATGACGCTGGAAGGAGAAACCTGCATCCAAAACCATCAAAAGTAAACGGTTACATTCCAGTGAAGAAAAAAAGTAAAACAACAGATCAGGGCCAACATGTGCAAGTGAAGGAGGCAAGATGACAGAGATTTTGCTGAGTACAGTCTCATCTCATTTTAGTGACAGATATAAGAGTATAGGATAGATTACTTAGCAAACTTAGTACGGATAGTCAGATTAGCATAAACTTCATAAATAAGCTGAGATTATTAAAAATAAGTACCAGAAGATCCCTTCAAAAATGTTGGCAACAGTGAACGACGATTGAGTAAACACCACTATCAAAATCATGTGGGTCCATGCATATTGGCCAAACTGGTACTTGTACATCTTCTTTTTTAATGTCAGAATGAACCACATGAAACCTGAATCAAACAAGCAAAGCATCAAGGCACGTTTTCATCAATGATGGAGATAACAGATTCCACAAAAAAAAAAGAAGACAAAATGATGAAGCAAGACCAACCTATAATGTACAAGAAGTAACAGATAGCCATATGGTATTTGATTAAGCCGCTGACTAGGCGATATAAGAACTGGTCTGCAGTAACGGTATTGGCTAACCGTTGACTAAGAATCCGGCCATACACGAAAAGCATAGCAGTGAAAAAGAAGTGCCTGCCGAGAAAAACGAACAGCAAAACAACATAAGAACATTTCATATCTCGCCAGAGCCAATAGCTAGTTAACTGCAATCACATAAAAAGCTGCGGACTTTACCAATTAAGTTGTTTAATCCCAGGAAGACATTTATCCTCGGGTGCTTTCCTCAGCAGATTGAACAACTCTTTAGCCATAAATATTTGGATAACAACCACCATGGCTGTGATATAGAGATGACCCATGTAGACAACCAAAACAAAACCACCAATCATCCATAATGTAGAATAAGTCCGGACCATGAAAGATTTGTACTTATTTCGATCATTAACAAGCAAAGGGCTTGCATTCACTTTGTCTCCATCCAGAATAACCTAATCAAAACAAGAAATTGAGTACACTTACTTCATTCTATTGGTAAACAAAGTTCAATGAAGCAAAGAAGGGAAATACAAACCTCACTAGAACGTTTTCTATGCCTAAGCCTTTGAACCGGTGTTGAAGCTGAACTAGTAACATTCTCCTCTTCCATGGCTCTTAAAATTCTGATTGTCAAATCGAAATTTAAGTGGAAAACATCTGGAACTGTACCTAACAACTTAAACCAAAACAACATTTGTAAAACATCAGATTCATGCAATAAACTTATAAACTAGAGTAAAAATTCTGCAGGAGAAATTAAAAACCTTTAAGTGAACCCTATTCCCAATTACTTCATAAACGAAAGATTATTGATAATAAGACTAAATTAAACAATAATTAAGTGCTCCACAAGTGAAGAGATTCGTCTCCCATTAAAACTCAGATTCCATTCAACAAAAACTGGGATTTAATCAACCAAATACAAGAAAAAGATGCTTAATAAACTCAATACAAGTAAGAAATTACATTCAAACGGACTGAAGAAATTACCCAAGTGTACACGAACTATGAAGTGACGTATTTGGGGATAAAAGTGACAGGAAATTGTCAAATTTTCGCGCTTACCTATACGAAAGACAGATTTGAATGAAATCCAGGCATAGCTTTGCTTTGAAATGAAGATCGGAAGAAACAAGCGACGAGAGCGAGGAGATTTGCAGAGAGCGAAAATGGAAAAACGAATATTGTGTAAATGAAAAAGCAAAGCGAAGCAGAAAATATCAGGAAACGATTTTTTTTTGGTTTTTTTTTTCCCTTTTCTCTGGAAGAGCAAGCAAGGTTTTATAATAATATCAATTAATTTTGTGGATTTAAAAATGAATTATTCAGCTTTTATTTATTTATTTTTATCTTAGGACTTTTGACATTTGAATTCTACTTGTTGTTAGTAATTTAGTATATTTGGATATGAGAAGAAGATTTCTATTCCTTTGGAATATCTATGATTTTAACAAGTTGGCTACTTCAGAAATACGTATTTGCATTTATGTAGATTTTGACTGTTACGGAGCAGATATTCGGACCTTTTCAGAATATACATTCGATCCGTCAAATTTTGATCCGTGTTCGGATCCGTTTTGACGGATATCCAGACTAAATATATCTGTAAAAAATGGATATCCGCGAATAACCGCGGATATCCGTTTTTTTTAATATAAAATATTTAAAATTAAATATCGTTAAAAGTTTAAAATTTTAAAAATTCATTTAAAAAATATTAAAAATATTTTGTAAAAAATAATAATAAAAATAATAATATGTAATCCGTATCCGTTGTTCGTTTCTAATTTTTGCATTATTTGTATCCATATTCATTATCCGACGATCCATAAAATTAATATCCGTATCCGTTATCCGTTTTATCCAGATATCTGTTTTTAGAAAAAACGGATACAGATACGAATATCTAGCGGATACGAATACTGTATTAACATGCCTACTGTCGATAGTGAATGATTTTTTTTTAAATTATATTTGCATTCATCAACATCATTTTCAATCTATCAAATCTACAAATATAATGATTGAGAAATATCGAATAAAAGTATCTGATTTTTGAACTTCAAGATCGGTAACACTACATCATACTTATAAATTTGTGTTGAAATTCACATATATATATATATGTCTCTCGCATTTAACACAGATGCTTGCATGAAGATAATTTGTGTTTCACTTGTCATTATACCAAATGCAGATAGTTTATACATTTTTTTTTTGTTATAAACCAAATAAAATCTTTCTTTCTTTTTTTTTTGTTAAAAAAATGATGAGGCAGAAAGAAGATTAACCAAATAAAATCTTATAAATATGTTTTAGATTTTTCAATCTTGAATATATATTCCCAAGAACAATGTCACAAGTGACATGTGTTCATTTTAATTTTTAATTTTATGAAATACCATTGAAATTGTGCATACTTGAATTTTAAATATAATTCAAGAGCACATATATAAAACTTTGAGATCATAAGATATAATTTAATGGTTTGTGTCAATGTTATTGTGTGAGGTCTTCATCCTGGTTGAAATCCACATGTAACACGTTGTTGATAAACTATATTATTGACCGAAATAAAAACTATATATTATACTTGTAATTCAAGAATGAAGATCCTATAAATATCTAACCCAATGTCTAAGATTGCTACTACAATAAATAGATGATTTTTAAATGTAGGTGGAGTCTTATACAAAATAAAAAGTAGTTTTGGTTAACAAAAAAAAAGTATTTTGTTATTATATCATAAATTTTTGAGATGATTACTTTTATACTTGTTTTTTTGTCAACTACTTTATTGATTTTTTAAATCCCCTCCTACTATTGTAGCTAGAGGGTTCTATCCATGGTGCCTTGAAAATTTGTAAAGTGAATACACCACTGAGCCACCTATCATCAGCCTTTTATACTTGTTTTTTGTAAGAAAATATTTTTTATATATTAATATATATATATGATAACCAGATGATATATATATATATATATATATATATATGATAACCAGATGAGTATTTCAATTATGTAGCTTCTCTTTTTATTTATAAATTAAGCGAATAATAAAGAGAATGAACAAAATGATCTCAGGGCACATGGACCTTACCTGTCCAGGCCTGTTTTAATTCGACAAAATTATCTCCCAAATATTATAATCTTATCATTTTGAATGGGAAATAGCTCATTTCAATTAAATAATCTGACTCAACTACAAAATTAAATTAAATAAACTGACATCTATACACAATATTGTTTTACTTAAGAGTTTTGTTCAAGAAAAACCTTCAAAATAATCATGATTGCAATATAATCCTAGAAGTAAAGCATGTGAAAGTTAATATTTCGATATCTTGTATGACCTTTTATCATCACTATCAAATTATTAAAAAATATTTTTTGTTCGTTTGACAGTCGTTGCGACCAGTCGCTGCTATCAGTCGCTGTGTTGTTTGTTTAATAGTCGCGTGACCAGCGACTGATCGTTGGTTTTTTTGTGAATTTACTAAAAATAAGGGTAAATTAGTAATTTTGAATTTTAGTCGCTGCAAATCGCTATTTTAAACAGCGATCAAAAATTACAATCGCTGGTCGCTGCAACCGGTCGCTAAACCAGCAACTACAAAATAAACATGTTTTGATTGTGGTCGCTGGTCGCGGTCGCCAGCGACCAGCAAACGAACAAAACCTTAGTTCCTAGAAAATAATAGAAGCATTTTTTCCTAATTAATCACACTATTTTGATATATGGAAATATTCTTATCAAAATGTTGTAATGATATTCTAGAAAATAATAGTCTTGCAAGTTATAATGATAGTCTATAATTAATTCCTTTTGTAACAAAATTCTAGAAAAAAGTATCTCCATGTTACTTAAGATTAGCAAAGCTAAATCAAAAAGAAGAAAAGGCTTAGGAAGTAGTTGAGCACATAGCTTTACAAAAGTGTAATGTGAATTATATAAATGTTTATAGATTACTAGTTTAAAGATGCTAAATTCTTCTTTTAAAAGAAAAGTTGTTAAAGTTATAAAAGAGGAATCGAGTTCTTCATTTAGCTTTACATTACTATAAAGTTTGGTGTTAGAAAGAGTTTTCATTGAACAATGCTTTGGTCTCTTTTCATGTTAGTATTGAAGTTTTTAAGTTTAAGATATTCTTTGATTAAGATAATAGTAATGCACATAATGAAGTAAGAATGAAGTAAGGTCTTGCACTTAAAAGTTTAATGCCAGTTTTTCTAACTTCGAAGCAGATCTTACAAAATATTCTTACTCAATACCTAAAGAAGAATTTCACTTGAAATTGTTGTTCCGGCCCTAATTTGATATCAATCTTTTGAAGTGATTTTCGTTGTTAAATCTTCTTTAACAACTACAATTCAATGGAATTCACTAATGTTAAAAGTCATTAAACTTCTGGACAGATTAGTTTTCGTCCGAAATTTCATATGGAATAAAATTATAGTATTTTTAATTAAATACTTTTGTAAGAACTTCACGTAAATTTCTCTCCTAAGATCACAATTTCATATTAATGTTTTTTTTTGTCAAAACATATTGTATTGCAATACATTTTCCAATAAACATGCAAATTTATATACACGAATATGAGAATTATTTTTAGCTATCTGTTATTTTTCTAATCAGAGTTTCACTCTAATAAATTTTATTTGCCTCACTCATATTATAGAGTTAGATATTTAAAGATTAGTTTATGGATAAGAACTCGTAAATTCAATTATTTATTGAAAAATCAGAAGAGACAAAGTCTATACAAACAATAATACATCATACAATGAAACATAGACATAAGTTAAGAGTTATTTAGGATGATTTCTCTAATGAGCTCATTAGAATTATTTATTACCTCTGAAATGGAGAGTTTGGTACCAGATGGTTTCTCTGATTCATGGAAATGTTTTCAAAACTCGACACGAACCTTGTTTTTGATAAGCGTCTTTAAATGTTTGACAACCTTCTTCGACAGCAGAACTAGGAATGTTTCAAAACCATCTTATCCAAAACTCATATGCGCCTGAATTACACCAACATGATGCGTTTATCTTATATTTAAGTCTATTTGGGTTATTGCTTGTATCAATTTATTTCCAGTCATGGTTGATATAATCCTGAATTTTAATTTAGTGATATCAATTTGGCAAAAAAAAAGTTCACAATTATAAACATAAAGCAAATGACATATAGTTTAGTTGCAGACGATAAGTTTACTTAAGGCAGCACATTTATATAACTAGAGATCGAATTCTCATACCTACATAATGTAGGAATTTGATTATTGGACCGGCCAGTTGTCACCTAATATAATCGACCGTCGATAAAAGAAAAATTATAAACATAAGATAGTCTAAATTCTTTTTAAACATATTGGATTTTGATAGTCTCGTATCTTTCATAGAGGAAATTATGGGTCCAATAGGCCCACATTTTAATATACACTCCATGCTAAGAATATATTTGAGATGGAAACAGAGAAATACTTGCCAAAATATGAAAGTAAACAATAAAGTTCATTAAAAAATTATCCAACGTATGATTGCAATTTTCTTTTTATTGTTAACTTTTCTGATTGAAGTGTTGACTATGTATAATAATGTATGTTTGTGACAGATATACATCAAAGTTATAAGATACAGATGTGCATTCATGTATTTTATTATAAGGGTTATTAAAAATCATTATTTTTCGAATTATCGAAAAACACAACCCGTTTTAGAGGTCAGTAACGGCTCCAAAGAATCTTTGGGGACATGTTTTCAAGTTTATCTCGAGCTCGTGTCGGTGACGTTAATTGAAGGTTAGCCTTTTGTCTTCTCCTCGACGTGCCAATCAATATGTCGTATTATAAATATAACACAAACAAAAAAATTGTAATTCCAGATTACTTCGATAATGCAAATAGCTCTTAATCTAATGGTAGACGGTACAGTTTATATGCGCAACCAGGGATTGAGTCTCTCCACTTACATTATGTAGGAATTTGACTATTGGACCGACCAGTTGTGACCCAATAAGTTGACAAAAAGAAAAAAAAAAGATTACTTCGATAATCGGATTCAACAAAAATATTACAAATATTATAACATATCCACATTATCAACAAATCATAAAATTTGACTGATTTTGAAAAAAAAGAATAATTATATAAATACTGAGCGTGAATATAATTTTGTTTACATTATAAACTCAAATTTGAGATAGCATATTACAAACTTTTCAAATTCCAGTTTTACTACTGATCATATCTCCTCGATAATTTTTTTTTTCCAAAAACTAGATTGAAAAATATTATACATGATAAAACTCGATCGGTAATCTAAGCATTTTAAAACTACAAATAATATCAAATTATACGATTATTTGGAATCAAATTCTGATAAAAAATACAAATATAAATTTAACCAAATATATTTTCCGATTATATCACATATTTTTTTTTGTCAACGGCAGATTAATTGGACCACAACTGGCCGGCCCAATAACCAAATTCCTATATAATATATGCGGGAGAACTCGATCACTGGTTATGCAAATGAGTTACCTTAAATGGAGTTACCGCCAGCCACTACGCTAAGAGCATTTACGGTTATATCACATATTTATACATACATTAATTTTATACTATTATTATAACACTAATTGATACGTACTTTAATATTATAAAAAAAAAATACTACTTGTGAGTTATTTTTTTCTGACTTTCATTTGATTTATAAAGAAGCCACATGGAGATGTAAGATGTCACAAGTGTGATGGGGTCTTTATTCCCATGTGCTAAATTTGTATCTTCTTCTTAACAAAAACCTCTCGAAATTTTCAGAAGTTTGATCTCAAACTTGAACCAAAACACACAAAAATGTTCTCTCTTCGTTTCTTCTTCTTTCTCTTCCTCTTGTTCTCAGCTTGTTTCTTACAGATTAAAGCTCAAAACGATAATGATGATGAAGTAAGTGGTAACAACATCAAAATCGACCCAAGTCTCAAGTTCGAAAACCCAAGTCTTCGTCAAGCTTACATTGCTCTTCAATCATGGAAACAAGCTATTTTCTCTGATCCTTTTAACTTCACAGCTAATTGGAATGGTTCAGATGTTTGTTCTTACAATGGTATCTTCTGTGCTTTTCCACCTTCTCGTCCTAAAACTCGAGTTGTTGCTGGTATTGACCTTAACCATGCAGACATGGCTGGTTATTTACCTCGTGAGCTTGGTCTTCTCACTGATCTTACTCTCTTTCATCTCAACTCAAACCGGTTTTGTGGTGAAGTTCCAATCACATTTAAACACATGAAGCTTCTCTTCGAGCTTGATTTGAGTAATAACCGTTTCGTTGGAAAGTTCCCTAATGTTGTTTTGTCTTTGCCTTCTCTCAAGTTTTTGGATCTTCGTTACAATGAGTTTGAAGGTGTAATCCCTTCAAAGCTTTTTGATAAAGAGCTTGACGCTATATTCCTTAACCATAACCGGTTCCAGTTTGGTATACCGGAAAATTTGGGTAATTCTCCGGTTTCTGCTTTGGTTCTTGCTGATAACAATCTTGGAGGTTGTATACCGGGAAGTATCGGTTTAATGGGAAGGACTCTCAACGAGATTATCCTCTCTAACGATAACTTAACCGGTTGCTTACCACCACAAATCGGAAATCTCAAGAATGTGACGGTTTTCGACATCAGTTTTAACCGGTTAAGTGGTCCATTACCATCAAGTACTGGTAACATGAAGAGCTTGGAGCAGCTTAATGTTGCTAACAATAGATTCACAGGAACTATTCCAAGCAGCATTTGTCAGCTCTCTAATCTTGAGAACTTCACTTATTCTTCCAACTTCTTCACCGGTGATGCTCCAAAATGTGCTGCTCTTTCCGGCGACGGTGTATCGGTTAATGGCTCGATGAATTGTATTGCTGGTAAAGAACGTCAAAGATCAACTAAAGAGTGTTCTTCTCCAGCTTCAAAGCCTATTGATTGTAGCAAATTTGGATGCAATAACATGTTATCTTCTCCTCCATCACCGTCTTTTAGAATGTCACCAACCGTCCGAGTACTTCCTCCTCCGGCAACATCACCACCGTCTTTCAGAATGTCTCCAACTTTTAGAGCAACTCCTCCACCACCTTCTTCTAAGATGTCTCCTTCAGGCAAGACCTATCCTCCTTCGCCTTCTTCTAAAATGTCTCCTTCCGTCAAGGCTTATCCTCCTCCTCCACCACCACCACCAAAGTATGAGTCATCTCCTCCTCCTCCTTCTTACAATATGTCACCTACCGTTAGAGCATATCCTCCACCACCACCACCATCACCACCGGTTTACTATTCCCCTCCACCACCAATATATTGGGTATCAACAAGTCCTCCACCCCCACCACCGGTTTACTACCCACCGGTAACACAAATCCCACCTCCACCACCACCGGTTTACTATACACCGGTTACACAAAGTCCTCCACCACCACCGGTTTACTATACACCGGTTACACAAAGTCCTCCACCACCACCGGTTTACTATCCACCGGTAACACAAAGTCCTCCTCCACCACCACCGGTTTACTATCCACCAGTAACACAAACTCCTCCACCACCACCGGTTTACAATCCACCAGTACCACAAAGTCCTCCACCACCACCGGTTTACTATCCACCGGTAACACAAAGTCCTCCTCCACCACTACCGGTCTACTATCCTCCACCACCAGTCAACCATCTCCCAGTAACACAAAGTCCTCCACCTCCACCACCAATTGAGCAGAATCCACCTGCAAGCCCAAACAACTCTCCACCACCACCACCAAAGGGATGCAGCGACGGTTCAAGTAAAGACCATCACTACCAAGCACCAACACCACCTTCTCCTCCACCATCATACGACGACACACCTCTTCCACCAATCCACGGTGTCTCTTATGCATCTCCACCTCCACCATCAATCCCATACTACTAAATTCACACCATGCATCAACTAGTGTTTAAACGTGGACACTAGTCACAATGATCAAAATTCTTTTGGCTTCGAATCTATTTCGTGTTTTGATTGGTAAAACACATTGAAGTTATATTTTTTACAATGAACATTTTGTTCTTTTATTTCTTGATCAAACAAAGAGAGTATATAGTTTTCACTTATTTTTTTTATTTATTATCAATCTTATATGTATTTATTCGATAATGTTCAGTATAAATATACATTCCTTTCATCTTCTAACGTTTTCAAAAGAATTAAAACTCTCTTGAGAACTACAATGTGAACTGGTTTTTTTGTTAATCAAGAGGAGTCTAACCTGAAGCCTAAGCCAACCTTCTGAGAGCCGAAGGCGGTCGATCTTAATATCAGGTTGCCAAATTAAAATGATTAGCAATTTCGTAGTTGAGGAGAATTAACACATTTCCGAGACCAATATAACAAATTCCTCCTCAAATAGATACTACTAAACCACCGTCACTTAATTTATGATGTGCACTGTTAATGATTTTTTTAATCGAAACAATATTAAGTTTCAATGCTTATAAGATAGAATATCAGAAGACAAGTGATGAGAAAATTCCATATATACTCAAACGGTATCTTTTATTCATATTCATTTCAAACGAAAACTAAATAAAATTTCTAAGTCTGCCAAATAAAATGTAAAATAAAGAAGATCAAAAGAGCTTTGGTCTATATAGGTTCAGACTTAAAATTGAGAATGGTTAATACGATGGATTATTGCCAATTCTTGCGAATGTCGAAGGTGTAGTTTATCTCCAAGTAGCACTTATTATCGTCATCAACGAACTGAAACATAAAACAAGATAATCTCAAACTCATAAGATTTAGTGAAAAGGTACAAAACAATCTGATTATATTACCCCAGAAGAATTATTATATAGCACTAGATCTACTATAAACTATGACCTCTAGATATATATCATCCATAATAAATTTAAAGATCTAAATTTCTCTAAAATAGAAGTTGTAAACTTATAATCCTAAGAATAATAGTGTGATACTTAAAATTTCACCATCATAACTTATACTAAACCGATTTCAACCAAAATTGACGGGATTTTAAGTTTTAAGCTATTATTCTGGGGATATATAAGTTCAAAATTGTTATTCTATGAAGAATTAGATATTTAAGTTTATTATCGAGAACATATAGCACGGTGTTAAAGTTTAGAATGGATATGATATCATATGATAGTTCTTGTAGGAAAACAAATCATTTTCCCAAATAGATATACCTTAGTTCTTGCAGAATAGGATCCTCTAGCAAACATACCAGATGGCGTCGTTTCTTCGGGCATCACATGTTGGTAAGGTTCAGCTTGAGGACTAAACGTCCCAAGCATTGCTTTCGTACTATCCACTGCTCAGAAATGAACAAAGAAGAACGCTAAACATCAAAAGAGAACATTCATTAACATTTTTGACAAGAACAAGAAAGAAACAAGAGAAAACACAAACCCTTGACACCGGTTTTCCAGACAGTATTGTTGTAGCGAAGGCCTGAAACGATATTGTTGGTGACACGGAAATTGAAGACAAGTGTGTACTTACAACCTTCCTTAATCGTAAACCAAGGTCCTTTTGTGTTTGGTAATCCATCATCTGGTATCTTCAATACCATCTCTTCTCTGTCAGGTGATCTAACTGTGAGATCTAGTATCTTTACTACTGGATCAGGTGTCTCTGCATTTCATTTAGCATCAAAATGATATGTAGTAAACATTTCAAGTTTTTTCCCATCGAGAACATGATTCAATAGTTGTGTTGTGGATCCCTTTTGTTTATTTTAATCAAGACTACAAGAAAAAGGGTTTTGAAACAGAAATATTCTGCCTAGAATCCGTTTGGAATAGATATTCTCGACATTATTTCGACAGAAAAAAAAACTATTAACTCTAAGATGTTGAGAATGTCATTTAGATAGCATGTTAGAATATGATAAATATCTCACATCAGAAGTTAAATAACACTTTAACCTAATATATATAATGAATGAACATTATGTTCATTGTCAATTGGTTATAAACATGCTAGACATATTTATGTAGTGTGAAATCATAAAATCTGAATTCAGGTTTAAATTTGGTTTACCTCCAACATCCTCCAAATCCACCACACCTAGAAGTTGTTCTTTCCATCTCCTCAAGCTTTCATCATCCTATCAAATTTTCGTCGAAAATGTAACATATCAAAAAAAATATTCGATTAATCTGAAACTCTTAATTTTTATTTGGTGCATGAAAAATTAGAGTGTTATAATCTTGATGAATAAGATGTATGATCATGGGACATCCAATATTTAAATTCATTCAACATATCAATAATAACAATAAAAGACCTTGTCTTTCTCTAGTTGTTCTTTGAGAGCGATCATGGGACCAAGCTCGAGCTTCTTGTCTTCATCTTCTTCATCTTCTTCTGTTGGAGACAAAGAATTACCACTGTTATTTCTGCTTAACTTAGATTCTTTCTCTGATGTTTCACCTAACTCTCCTCCTTTATGTTTCTCATCTTCCAAACCCATCTCAATTTGTTTCCTCCAACCAAAACAAAGCAAAAACAACAAAAACAAAAGCTCTTTGTTCAATCCTCTTAAGATTTTCAACACTTTCAACCTTTGGATTGGAATCCGATGTCAATAGAGAAGAAAGAGAGAGATAATAAGTTTTGGTGTGTATTTGTTGAAGAATGTCTATATTTGGAGCTTGCAGAAATGGTCGTGTGGTGATCCTATTATCTTGTAAATTACAATCTCTAAATCAAAATTTTCTAAATATATTTCCATGCCTCACATCTAATATTGCATGTTGGCTTAAAAATGGAGAATGAATTTGAACTTATTGGAGATTATAAAGAGGGCTTCATTATAATCTATAAGTGAATTTCCTTAGCCCATTAATGGCCTTTTGAGGTTTGAGGCTCCTCGGAAGGTGATTGAAAATATGAAGTTCTCATATCTAATTATTCCTTTCTTTTGTCAATGAAAAAGTTGATTGCATTCAACTTTATTAATCTAATGTGCTATTCTCTCCTAAAAATGTATTGAGCCCTTGTATTATACTTCCACAATGTCCAATTTATAATTCAAAAATTTCTAACTATATCATGTAGGGTGACACGATTCTTTAAAGTTAAATTTTGATAAGAAAAACATAAAAAATGGACACTTAACCACTTGATCAAAAACACATCTCCGAAATTTACATATCTCTATTGTACTTTTAAAAGGAAATTGCTAAGCAAATTTTTATTTAATAATTAGAAAAAGTTGTGTGTTAGTAAGACATTTGTTTTACTATGGAGTTTCAAGCTGAAATTTAAATAATTTTTCACATACATTAAAAATCTAGGTATTATATAAGTTAGGATGAATATATCAATCATAGAGAAAGTACCATGAGAATTGGTTAAACTTATCAAAAATTAATGTTTGTTTTGTGGATTTTATTCTTCTTGGTCATCTGAAATTTCATACATTTCTTTACTCTTTCCATTTTTTTCTTGTTGACAAAATAAATTTTCCATAATTGATATATTTGTTCATGATTTTTGTTTTCTAACATCACCCGAATTTAGCGTAGTGGCAGGTGGTAAGTCCACAAGAGGCATGCACACTTGCACATCCCGGGATCGAGTCCCCCCGCTTGCATTTGCAAGGACTTAGCTAATAGACCGGCTATTTGTGACCCAATATTGACAAAAAAAATGTTGACAAAAAAATATCACCCGAATTAACCTTTTTCTTTTTTCTTCTTTTGAGAATGTATCACCCAATTAACCTTACTCTAGAATTCGTTTCAAGAACGTAATAATTCAAAATCATATATATATATATCATAAACACTTGTGCATATGTATGGATGTGTATATCTATGATGTATTGCAAAGTTGTAGATATATTAATTAAATGAAATACTTTTCAATAGGGACCATTTTAGTCGCCAAATTTGATGCAAATATAGCAAAAAGAAAAAGATTTTTCTTTAGAAAAAACCTGTAAATTGACAACCGAAAAGTTGAACTCCCTTTCCAGAAGGATTTATACTAAAATTGTACTTTCAGTCTCTCATCTTTTTTTTGATATAATATTTATGTTTTTAATCTTATATATTCATAATGAATGTTTTAAGTGACAAGAATCTTCAGGTTCTAACAGATCCAAAAATCAGTAAGAATTTCGGTATGTAATATTCATATTATATGGTCTCAAATATTCTATTGTGAATTACGTACATCCAATGAAAGTGCTCAAATAAATCTTAAAACATCATCAATAGTGAAATCATATTGAAAGACATAAAAAATATGGATATAAAAAGAAGGCCAATTTTACTGAAATTAAATTACACCCAAAGCAGGCAATAAACATGTATAATATGAGATCTGTTACAAGATCCAAAACAATTAAAGATCCATTATAAAAATATTTTTAACTTTCTTTTTGAAAAAACTTCTTTATAAACACACATCTTATTAAAAAATTATTCTTCTCATATATAATTTTAAGCCCTAAAATCTTTTTTATTTATCAAATTTTTAGGGTCTAAAAAGAATTTTATTTAGTTCGACTAGTTTGATAAAGACTCTTATTTTATACCAACACAAGGCCTTTATTTTATTCAAGACGGTTTTAATTCCACCAATTCATATAATTATTCTATATAAAAAAGTATGAGATTAGATCGAACTTAAACTAGACGATAACATATCTGAATTTAAACTTGAAAATCTGATATTTTATCGAAACCATTATTGACTATATAAAATCTAAACCGATTGCAAAACTTCCTATGACATATAAGTGAGGTGTTACCTCACAAATTACCAACAAGAATAATATTAAATTTCACCATTAGGTTGACTTTTATAGATTTAGTTATTGATAAAATAAAAATAATATAGTATAAATATAAACAAACGATTATCAATGTTTTAGGCATATAAAATATTTTTTACCACAAAGGTTTTGTTCGTTTGCTGGTCGTTGGCTATCGTAATCAAAAAAATAATTTTTTTGTTTGACAATCGCTGTGATTAGTCACTGAGAATAAGTTAATAATTTTAAATTTTAGTAGTCGTTAGATTGCTAAATAAAACAATGATCAAAAATTGTAATCGCTGATTGTCACGACTAGTCGCTGAAGCAACGACTACAAACATGTTTTGGTCACGGTCATTGATCACGATCGTCAACAACAAGCAAACCAACAAGGCCAAACTATCATTTTTAAGTTAGATTGTTATTAACTAAAGTCACTAAACAATAGGTAAATAGATAAGATTCGATCAAAAGATAATAAAATATGAAAATAGATTCGATCTTTGTTCTTGAGGTGGTGGCCAACTATTTGGTGACGAAGACATGATACTTTCGTGGGGGCCACTTGGAACTCAGATCAATCTTAACATGTGACCGACCAATTAATAATTGACAGGTGGCAGATCTGTGACCGCCGAATTAGTGCTTAAAAAAATGAACGGTTAAAAATTAATCACAGCTATTAGGAGACAATTATACTTAAAGATTGTCCGACTTTAAGATTACACATGTTCTCAAGGCATGTCCGCATGGGGTCTTCTTACATAATTCCGATGTAAAAAGCGAATTATTTCTAGCTTTTTTTTTTTATTAAAAAGATTTTTTTTTGTATAATAATTATATATTAGTACTCAAAGTTAAAGTGTAAAATACAAATTGTCATATGAATATGAAATAAATCTTTTTAAGTTTCGAAAATGTTTTTTCAAGATTCATCTGAGAACCTCATTGTGTTCATGGTCCTATATATTAGAGAGATCTAATACTAAATTATATTGTAATTACTTGTTTTATGTATTAGCAATTTAAAATAAGCAAATTGCGTGATAAAAAAAACAAGAAGAATATAAAACTAAATCAAGTTTGTGCTTTGTGACATATTTAGTTAATATAATAATAAAAAAGAAATTACAGATAAATGATGTAGAGTGTAAATTTTTGTTAATTTTTTTATTTCATAAGAAAAAAGAGAAACTATGAAAAATATGTTGATCAACTCGTTACATATCTTTTTATTAGAATT
>JAKUCM010006031.1:0-45579 GCA_023374145.1 Lepidium sativum
AGAGAAATGTCATTTTGACAAGAGAAAGTCTAGTTAAGAAACTTAGAGTGGTGTCATAGGTCGCAACATTATCATTTTGCTTTACTCTAGAAGCTATTTCTATTAGTGAACCCGTCTTGAACTATTTCGCTTGAGTTACTAAGTAGAGCTTGATCCTTAGAGCTAGCCATGCTCATATGACCTTTAAAACATGCGATCTCTTTTAGCTAGGTTCTAGGCAACGAAATGTCCTTTTAACCTGAAAAAGTGGACTAAGGAGACTTAGAGTGGTGTCATAGGTCGCAACAATATCATTTTTGCTTTAATCTTGATGATATGTGTATTTGTTAACCCGTCATAAAGTACTTTGGTTGAATTAAGATATAGAGCTCGATACTTATATCTAGCAATGTTCATATGTTTCTTATACACATGTGATCTCTTTTAGCTAGGATCAAGGAAAAGAAATGTCATTTTGACAAGAGAAAGTGTAGTTCAGAAACTTAGAGTGGTGTCATAGGTCGCAACATTATCAATTTGCTTAACTCTAGAAGCTATTTCTATTAGTGAACCCGTCATGAACTATTTCGCTTGAGTTATGAAGTAGAGCTTGATCTTTAGAGCTAGCCATGTTAATATGACCCTTGTACACATACGATATCTTTTAGCTAGGTTCTAGGGAACGAAATAACATTTTGACATGCGAAAGTGTACTAAGGAGACTTAGAGTGGTGTCATAGGTTGCACCATTATCATTTTCGCTTTAATCTTGATGATATATGTATTTGTGACTCCGTCATGAAGTACTTTGGTTGAATAAAGATATAGAGCTCGATACTTATATCTAGCAATGTTCATATGTTCCTTATACACATGTGATTTCTTTTAGCTAGGATCAAGGAAACGAAATGTCATTTTGACAAGAGAAAGTGTAGTAGTTAAGAAACTTAGAGTGGTTTCATAGGTCGCAACATTATCATTTTGCTTAACTCTAGAAGCTATTTCTATTAGTGAACCCGTCTTGAACTATTTCGCTTGAGTTACTAAGTAGAGCTTGATCCTTAGAGCTAGCCATGCTCATATGACCTTTGAAAACATGCGATCTCTTTTAGCTAGGTTCTAGGCAACGTAATGTCCTTTTAACATGAAAAGTGTACTAAGGAGACTTAGAGTGGTGTCATAGGTCGCACCATTATCATTTTAACTTTAATCTTGATGATATATGTATTTGTGAACCCGTCATGAAGTACTTTGGTTGAATAAAGATATAGAGCTCGATACTTATATCTAGCAATGTTCATATGTTCCTTATACACATGTGATCTCTTTTAGCTAGGATCAAGGAAACGAAATGTCATTTTGACAAGAGAAAGTGTAGTAGTTAAGAAACTTAGAGTGGTGTCATAGGTCGCAACATTATCATTTTGCTTAACTCTAGAAGCTATTTCTATTAGTGAACCCGTCATGAACTATTTCGCTTGAGTTATGAAGTAGAGCTTGATCTTTAGAGCTAGCCATGTTAATATGACCCTTGTACACATACGATATCTTTTAGCTAGGTTCTAGGGAACGAAATAACATTTTGACATGCGAATGTGTACTAAGGAGACTTAGAGTGGTGTCATAGGTTGCACCATTATCATTTTCGCTTTAATCTTGATGATATATGTATTTGTGACTCCGTCATGAAGTACTTTGGTTGAATAAAGATATAGAGCTCGATACTTATATCTAGCAATGTTCATATGTTCCTTATACACATGTGATTTCTTTTAGCTAGGATCAAGGAAACGAAATGTCATTTTGACAAGAGAAAGTGTAGTAGTTAAGAAACTTAGAGTGGTTTCATAGGTCGCAACATTATCATTTTGCTTAACTCTAGAAGCTATTTCTATTAGTGAACCCGTCTTGAACTATTTCGCTTGAGTTACTAAGTAGAGCTTGATCCTTAGAGCTAGCCATGTTCATATGACCTTTGAAAACATGCGATCTCTTTTAGCTAGGTTCTAGGCAACGAAATAACATTTTGACATGCGAAAGTGTACTAAGGAGACTTAGAGTGGTGTCATAGGTTGCACCATTATCATTTTCGCTTTAATCTTGATGATATATGTATTTGTGACTCCGTCATGAAGTACTTTGGTTGAATAAAGATATAGAGCTCGATACTTATATCTAGCAATGTTCATATGTTCCTTATACACATGTGATTTCTTTTAGCTAGGATCAAGGAAACGAAATGTCATTTTGACAAGAGAAAGTGTAGTAGTTAAGAAACTTAGAGTGGTTTCATAGGTCGCAACATTATCATTTTGCTTAACTCTAGAAGCTATTTCTATTAGTGAACCCGTCTTGAACTATTTCGCTTGAGTTATGAAGTAGAGCTTAATCTTTAGAGCTAGCCATGTTAATATGACCCTTGTACACATACGATATCTTTTAGCTAGGTTCTAGGTAACGAAATAACATTTTGACATGTGAAAGTGTACTAAGGAGACTGAGAGTGGTGTCATAGGTCGCACCATTATCATTTTAACTTTAATCTTGATGATATATGTATTTGTGAACCCGTCATGAAGTACTTTGGTTGAATAAAGATATAGAGCTCGATACTTATATCTAGCAATGTTCATATGTTCCTTATACACATGTGATCTCTTTTAGCTAGGATCAAGGAAACGAAATGTCATTTTGACAAGAGAAAGTCTAGTTAAGAAACTTAGAGTGGTGTCATAGGTCGCAACATTATCATTTTGCTTTACTCTAGAAGCTATTTCTATTAGTGAACCCGTCTTGAACTATTTCGCTTGAGTGACTAAGTAGAGCTTGATCCTTAGAGCTAGCCATGCTCATATGACCTTTAAAACATGCGATCTCTTTTAGCTAGGTTCTAGGCAACGAAATGTCCTTTTAACCTGAAAAAGTGGACTAAGGAGACTTAGAGTGGTGTCATAGGTCGCAACAATATCATTTTTGCTTTAATCTTGATGATATGTGTATTTGTTAACCCGTCATAAAGTACTTTGGTTGAATTAAGATATAGAGCTCGATACTTATATCTAGCAATGTTCATATGTTTCTTATACACATGTGATCTCTTTTAGCTAGGATCAAGGAAAAGAAATGTCATTTTGACAAGAGAAAGTGTAGTTTAGAAACTTAGAGTGGTGTCATAGGTCGCAACATTATCAATTTGCTTAACTCTAGAAGCTATTTCTATTAGTGAACCCGTCATGAACTATTTCGCTTGAGTTATGAAGTAGAGCTTGATCTTTAGAGCTAGCCATGTTAATATGACCCTTGTACACATACGATATCTTTTAGCTAGGTTCTAGGGAACGAAATAACATTTTGACATGCGAAAGTGTACTAAGGAGACTTAGAGTGGTGTCATAGGTTGCACCATTATCATTTTCGCTTTAATCTTGATGATATATGTATTTGTGACTCCGTCATGAAGTACTTTGGTTGAATAAAGATATAGAGCTCGATACTTATATCTAGCAATGTTCATATGTTCCTTATACACATGTGATTTCTTTTAGCTAGGATCAAGGAAACGAAATGTCATTTTGACAAGAGAAAGTGTAGTAGTTAAGAAACTTAGAGTGGTTTCATAGGTCGCAACATTATCATTTTGCTTAACTCTAGAAGCTATTTCTATTAGTGAACCCGTCTTGAACTATTTCGCTTGAGTTACTAAGTAGAGCTTGATCCTTAGAGCTAGCCATGCTCATATGACCTTTGAAAACATGCGATCTCTTTTAGCTAGGTTCTAGGCAACGTAATGTCCTTTTAACATGAAAAGTGTACTAAGGAGACTTAGAGTGGTGTCATAGGTCGCACCATTATCATTTTAACTTTAATCTTGATGATATATGTATTTGTGAACCCGTCATGAAGTACTTTGGTTGAATAAAGATATAGAGCTCGATACTTATATCTAGCAATGTTCATATGTTCCTTATACACATGTGATCTCTTTTAGCTAGGATCAAGGAAACGAAATGTCATTTTGACAAGAGAAAGTCTAGTTAAGAAACTTAGAGTGGTGTCATAGGTCGCAACATTATCATTTTGCTTTACTCTAGAAGCTATTTCTATTAGTGAACCCGTCTTGAACTATTTCGCTTGAGTTACTAAGTAGAGCTTGATCCTTAGAGCTAGCCATGCTCATATGACCTTTAAAACATGCGATCTCTTTTAGCTAGGTTCTAGGCAACGTAATGTCCTTTTAACATGAAAAGTGTACTAAGGAGACTTAGAGTGGTGTCATAGGTCGCACCAATATCATTTTAACTTTAATCTTGATGATATATGTATTTGTGAACCCGTCATGAAGTACTTTGGTTGAATAAAGATATAGAGCTCGATACTTATATCTAGCAATGTTCATATGTTCCTTATACACATGTGATCTCTTTTAGCTAGGATCAAGGAAACGAAATGTCATTTTGACAAGAGAAAGTGTAGTAGTTAAGAAACTTAGAGTGGTGTCATAGGTCGCAACATTATCATTTTGCTTAACTCTAGAAGCTATTTCTATTAGTGAACCCGTCATGAACTATTTCGCTTGAGTTATGAAGTAGAGCTTGATCTTTAGAGCTAGCCATGTTAATATGACCCTTGTACACATACGATATCTTTTAGCTAGGTTCTAGGGAACGAAATAACATTTTGACATGCGAAAGTGTACTAAGGAGACTTAGAGTGGTGTCATAGGTTGCACCATTATCATTTTCGCTTTAATCTTGATGATATATGTATTTGTGACTCCGTCATGAAGTACTTTGGTTGAATAAAGATATAGAGCTCGATACTTATATCTAGCAATGTTCATATGTTCCTTATACACATGTGATTTCTTTTAGCTAGGATCAAGGAAACGAAATGTCATTTTGACAAGAGAAAGTGTAGTAGTTAAGAAACTTAGAGTGGTTTCATAGGTCGCAACATTATCATTTTGCTTAACTCTAGAAGCTATTTCTATTAGTGAACCCGTCTTGAACTATTTCGCTTGAGTTATGAAGTAGAGCTTAATCTTTAGAGCTAGCCATTTTAATATGACCCTTGTACACATACGATATCTTTTAGCTAGGTTCTAGGTAACGAAATAACATTTTGACATGTGAAAGTGTACTAAGGAGACTGAGAGTGGTGTCATAGGTCGCACCATTATCATTTTAACTTTAATCTTGATGATATATGTATTTGTGAACCCGTCATGAAGTACTTTGGTTGAATAAAGATATAGAGCTCGATACTTATATCTAGCAATGTTCATATGTTCCTTATACACATGTGATCTCTTTTAGCTAGGATCAAGGAAACGAAATGTCATTTTGACAAGAGAAATTCTAGTTAAGAAACTTAGAGTGGTGTCATAAGTCGCAACATTATCATTTTGCTTTACTCTAGAAGCTATTTCTATTAGTGAACCCGTCTTGAACTATTTCGCTTGAGTGACTAAGTAGAGCTTGATCCTTAGAGCTAGCCATGCTCATATGACCTTTAAAACATGCGATCTCTTTTAGCTAGGTTCTAGGCAACGAAATGTCCTTTTAACCTAAAAAAGTGGACTAAGGAGACTTAGAGTGGTGTCATAGGTCGCAACAATATCATTTTTGCTTTAATCTTGATGATATGTGTATTTGTTAACCCGTCATAAAGTACTTTGGTTGAATTAAGATATAGAGCTCGATACTTATATCTAGCAATGTTCATATGTTTCTTATACACATGTGATCTCTTTTAGCTAGGATCAAGGAAAAGAAATGTCATTTTGACAAGAGAAAGTGTAGTTTAGAAACTTAGAGTGGTGTCATAGGTCGCAACATTATCAATTTGCTTAACTCTAGAAGCTATTTCTATTAGTGAACCCGTCATGAACTATTTCGCTTGAGTTATGAAGTAGAGCTTGATCTTTAGAGCTAGCCATGTTAATATGACCCTTGTACACATACGATATCTTTTAGCTAGGTTCTAGGGAACGAAATAACATTTTGACATGCGAAAGTGTACTAAGGAGACTTAGAGTGGTGTCATAGGTTGCACCATTATCATTTTCGCTTTAATCTTGATGATATATGTATTTGTGACTCCGTCATGAAGTACTTTGGTTGAATAAAGATATAGAGCTCGATACTTATATCTAGCAATGTTCATATGTTCCTTATACACATGTGATTTCTTTTAGCTAGGATCAAGGAAACGAAATGTCATTTTGACAAGAGAAAGTGTAGTAGTTAAGAAACTTAGAGTGGTTTCATAGGTCGCAACATTATCATTTTGCTTAACTCTAGAAGCTATTTCTATTAGTGAACCCGTCTTGAACTATTTCGCTTGAGTTACTAAGTAGAGCTTGATCCTTAGAGCTAGCCATGCTCATATGACCTTTGAAAACATGCGATCTCTTTTAGCTAGGTTCTAGGCAATGTAATGTCCTTTTAACATGAAAAGTGTACTAAGGAGACTTAGAGTGGTGTCATAGGTCGCACCATTATCATTTTAACTTTAATCTTGATGATATATGTATTTGTGAACCCGTCATGAAGTACTTTGGTTGAATAAAGATATAGAGCTCGATACTTATATCTAGCAATGTTCATATGTTCCTTATACACATGTGATCTCTTTTAGCTAGGATCAAGGAAACGAAATGTCATTTTGACAAGAGAAAGTCTAGTTAAGAAACTTAGAGTGGTGTCATAGGTCGCAACATTATCATTTTGCTTTACTCTAGAAGCTATTTCTATTAGTGAACCCGTCTTGAACTATTTCGCTTGAGTTACTAAGTAGAGCTTGATCCTTAGAGCTAGCCATGCTCATATGACCTTTAAAACATGCGATCTCTTTTAGCTAGGTTCTAGGCAACGTAATGTCCTTTTAACATGAAAAGTGTACTGAGGAGACTTAGAGTGGTGTCATAGGTCGCACCAATATCATTTTAACTTTAATCTTGATGATATATGTATTTGTGAACCCGTCATGAAGTACTTTGGTTGAATAAAGATATAGAGCTCGATACTTATATCTAGCAATGTTCATATGTTCCTTATACACATGTGATCTCTTTTAGCTAGGATCAAGGAAACGAAATGTAATTTTGACAAGAGAAAGTCTAGTTAAGAAACTTAGAGTGGTGTCATAGGTCGCAACATTATCATTTTGCTTTACTCTAGAAGCTATTTCTATAAGTGAACCCGTCTTGAACTATTTCGCTTGAGTTACTAAGTAGAGCTTGATCCTTAGAGCTAGCCATGCTCATATGACCTTTGAAAACATGCGATCTCTTTTAGCTAGGTTCTAGGCAACGAAATGTCCTTTTAACATGAAAAAGTGGACTAAGGAGACTTAGAGTGGTGTCATAGGTCGCAACAATATCATTTTCGCTTTAATCTTGATGATATATGTATTTGTGAACCAGTCATGAAGTACTTTGGTTGAATAAAGATATAGAGCTCGATACTTATATCTAGCAATGTTCATATTTTCCTTATACACATGTGATCTCTTTTAGCTAGGATCAAGGAAACGAAATGTCATTTTGACAAGAGAAAGTCTAGTTAAGAAACTTAGAGTGGTGTCATAGGTCGCAACATTATCATTTTGCATTACTCTAGAAGCTATTTCTATTAGTGAACCCGTCTTGAACTGTTTCGCTTGAGTTACTAAGTAGAGCTTGATCCTTAGAGCTAGCCATGCTCAAATGACCTTTGAAAACATGCGATCTCTTTTAGCTAGGTTCTAGGCAACGAAATGTCCTTTTAACATGAAAAAGTGGACTAAGGAGACTTAGAGTGGTGTCATAGGTCGCAACAATATCATTTTTGCTTTAATCTTGATGATATGTGTATTTGTTAACCCGTCATAAAGTACTTTGGTTGAATTAAGATATAGAGCTCGATACTTATATCTAGCAATGTTCATATGTTTCTTATACACATGTGATCTCTTTTAGCTAGGATCAAGGAAACGAAATGTCATTTTGACAAGAGAAAGTGTAGTTTAGAAACTTAGAGTGGTGTCATTGGTCGCAACATTATCATTTTGCTTAACTCTAGAAGCTATTTCTATTAGTGAACCCGTCATGAACTATTTCGCTTGAGTTATGAAGTAGAGCTTGATCTTTAGAGCTAGCCATGTTAATATGACCCTTGTACACATACGATATCTTTTAGCTAGGTTCTAGGGAACGAAATAACATTTTGACATGCGAAAGTGTACTAAGGAGACTTAGAGTGGTGTCATAGGTTGCACCATTATCATTTTCGCTTTAATCTTGATGATATATGTATTTGTGACTCCGTCATGAAGTACTTTGGTTGAATAAAGATATAGAGCTCGATACTTATATCTAGCAATGTTCATATGTTCCTTATACACATGTGATTTCTTTTAGCTAGGATCAAGGAAACGAAATGTCATTTTGACAAGAGAAAGTGTAGTAGTTAAGAAACTTAGAGTGGTTTCATAGGTCGCAACATTATCATTTTGCATTACTCTAGAAGCTATTTCTATTAGTGAACCCGTCTTGAACTGTTTCGCTTGAGTTACTAAGTAGAGCTTGATCCTTAGAGCTAGCCATGCTCAAATGACCTTTGAAAACATGCGATCTCTTTTAGCTAGGTTCTAGGCAACGAAATGTCCTTTTAACATGAAAAAGTGGACTAAGGAGACTTAGAGTGGTGTCATAGGTCGCAACAATATCATTTTTGCTTTAATCTTGATGATATGTGTATTTGTTAACTCGTCATAAAGTACTTTGGTTGAATTAAGATATAGAGCTCGATACTTATATCTAGCAATGTTCATATGTTTCTTATACACATGTGATCTCTTTTAGCTAGGATCAAGGAAACGAAATGTCATTTTGACAAGAGAAAGTCTAGTTAAGAAACTTAGAGTGGTGTCATAGGTCGCAACATTATCATTTTGCTTTACTCTAGAAGCTATTTCTATTAGTGAACCCGTCTTGAACTATTTCGCTTGAGTGACTAAGTAGAGCTTGATCCTTAGAGCTAGCCATGCTCATATGACCTTTAAAACATGCGATCTCTTTTAGCTAGGTTCTAGGCAACGAAATGTCCTTTTAACCTGAAAAAGTGGACTAAGGAGACTTAGAGTGGTGTCATAGGTCGCAACAATATCATTTTTGCTTTAATCTTGATGATATGTGTATTTGTTAACCCGTCATAAAGTACTTTGGTTGAATTAAGATATAGAGCTCGATACTTATATCTAGCAATGTTCATATGTTTCTTATACACATGTGATCTCTTTTAGCTAGGATCAAGGAAAAGAAATGTCATTTTGACAAGAGAAAGTGTAGTTTAGAAACTTAGAGTGGTGTCATAGGTCGCAACATTATCAATTTGCTTAACTCTAGAAGCTATTTCTATTAGTGAACCCGTCATGAACTATTTCGCTTGAGTTATGAAGTAGAGCTTGATCTTTAGAGCTAGCCATGTTAATATGACCCTTGTACACATACGATATCTTTTAGCTAGGTTCTAGGGAACGAAATAACATTTTGACATGCGAAAGTGTACTAAGGAGACTTAGAGTGGTGTCATAGGTTGCACCATTATCATTTTCGCTTTAATCTTGATGATATATGTATTTGTGACTCCGTCATGAAGTACTTTGGTTGAATAAAGATATAGAGCTCGATACTTATATCTAGCAATGTTCATATGTTCCTTATACACATGTGATTTCTTTTAGCTAGGATCAAGGAAACGAAATGTCATTTTGACAAGAGAAAGTGTAAGTAGTTAAGAAACTTAGAGTGGTTTCATAGGTCGCAACATTATCATTTTGCTTAACTCTAGAAGCTATTTCTATTAGTGAACCCGTCTTGAACTATTTCGCTTGAGTTACTAAGTAGAGCTTGATCCTTAGAGCTAGCCATGCTCATATGACCTTTGAAAACATGCGATCTCTTTTAGCTAGGTTCTAGGCAACGTAATGTCCTTTTAACATGAAAAGTGTACTAAGGAGACTTAGAGTGGTGTCATAGGTCGCACCATTATCATTTTAACTTTAATCTTGATGATATATGTATTTGTGAACCCGTCATGAAGTACTTTGGTTGAATAAAGATATAGAGCTCGATACTTATATCTAGCAATGTTCATATGTTCCTTATACACATGTGATCTCTTTTAGCTAGGATCAAGGAAACGAAATGTCATTTTGACAAGAGAAAGTGTAGTAGTTAAGAAACTTAGAGTGGTGTCATAGGTCGCAACATTATCATTTCGCTTAACTCTAGAAGCTATTTCTATTAGTGAACCCGTCATGAACTATTTCGCTTGAGTTATGAAGTAGAGCTTGATCTTTAGAGCTAGCCATGTTAATATGACCCTTGTACACATACGATATCTTTTAGCTAGGTTCTAGGGAACGAAATAACATTTTGACATGCGAATGTGTACTAAGGAGACTTAGAGTGGTGTCATAGGTTGCACCATTATCATTTTCGCTTTAATCTTGATGATATATGTATTTGTGACTCCGTCATGAAGTACTTTGGTTGAATAAAGATATAGAGCTCGATACTTATATCTAGCAATGTTCATATGTTCCTTATACACATGTGATTTCTTTTAGCTAGGATCAAGGAAACGAAATGTCATTTTGACAAGAGAAAGTGTAGTAGTTAAGAAACTTAGAGTGGTTTCATAGGTCGCAACATTATCAATTTGCTTAACTCTAGAAGCTATTTCTATTAGTGAACCCGTCTTGAACTATTTCGCTTGAGTTACTAAGTAGAGCTTGATCCTTAGAGCTAGCCATGTTCATATGACCTTTGAAAACATGCGATCTCTTTTAGCTAGGTTCTAGGCAACGAAATAACATTTTGACATGCGAAAGTGTACTAAGGAGACTTAGAGTGGTGTCATAGGTTGCACCATTATCATTTTCGCTTTAATCTTGATGATATATGTATTTGTGACTCCGTCATGAAGTACTTTGGTTGAATAAAGATATAGAGCTCGATACTTATATCTAGCAATGTTCATATGTTCCTTATACACATGTGATTTCTTTTAGCTAGGATCAAGGAAACGAAATGTCATTTTGACAAGAGAAAGTGTAGTAGTTAAGAAACTTAGAGTGGTTTCATAGGTCGCAACATTATCATTTTGCTTAACTCTAGAAGCTATTTCTATTAGTGAACCCGTCTTGAACTATTTCGCTTGAGTTACTAAGTAGAGCTTGATCCTTTGAGCTAGCCATGCTCATATGACCTTTGAAAACATGCGATCTCTTTTAGCTAGGTTCTAGGCAACGTAATGTCCTTTTAACATGAAAAGTGTACTAAGGAGACTTAGAGTGGTGTCATAGGTCGCACCATTATCATTTTAACTTTAATCTTGATGATATATGTATTTGTGAACCCGTCATGAAGTACTTTGGTTGAATAAAGATATAGAGCTTGATACTTATATCTAGCAATGTTCATATGTTCCTTATACACATGTGATCTCTTTTAGCTAGGATCAAGGAAACGAAATGTCATTTTGACAAGAGAAAGTCTAGTTAAGAAACTTATAGTGGTGTCATAGGTCGCAACATTATCATTTTGCTTTACTCTAGAAGCTATTTCTATTAGTGAACCCGTCTTGAACTATTTCGCTTGAGTTACTAAGTAGAGCTTGATCCTTAGAGCTAGCCATGCTCATATGACCTTTAAAACATGCGATCTCTTTAGCTAGGTTCTAGGCAAACGTAATGTCCTTTTAACATGAAAAGTGTACTAAGGAGACTTAGAGTGGTGTCATAGGTCGCACCAATATCATTTTAACTTAATCTTGATGATATATGTATTTGTGAACCCGTCATGAAGTACTTTGGTTGAATAAAGATATAGAGCTCGATACTTATATCTAGCAATGTTCATATGTTCCTTATACACATGTGATCTCTTTTAGCTAGGATCAAGGAAACGAAATGTAATTTTGACAAGAGAAAGTCTAGTTAAGAAACTTAGAGTGGTGTCATAGGTCGCAACATTATCATTTTGCTTTACTCTAGAAGCTATTTCTATAAGTGAACCCGTCTTGAACTATTTCACTTGAGTTACTAAGTAGAGCTTGATCCTTAGAGCTAGCCATGCTCATATGACCTTTGAAAACATGCGATCTCTTTTAGCTAGGTTCTAGGCAACGAAATGTCCTTTTAACATGAAAAAGTGGACTAAGGAGACTTAGAGTGGTGTCATAGGTCACAACAATATCATTTTCGCTTTAATCTTGATGATATATGTATTTGTGAACCCGTCATGAAGTACTTTGGTTGAATAAAGATATAGAGCTCGATACTTATATCTAGCAATGTTCATATTTTCCTTATACACATGTGATCTCTTTTAGCTAGGATCAAGGAAACGAAATGTCATTTTGACAAGAGAAAGTCTAGTAAGAAACTTAGAGTGGTGTCATAGGTCGCAACATTATCATTTTGCATTACTCTAGAAGCTATTTCTATTAGTGAACCCGTCTTGAACTGTTTCGCTTGAGTTACTAAGTAGAGCTTGATCCTTAGAGCTAGCCATGCTCAAATGACCTTTGAAAACATGCGATCTCTTTTAGCTAGGTTCTAGGCAACGAAATGTCCTTTTAACATGAAAAAGTGGACTAAGGAGACTTAGAGTGGTGTCATAGGTCGCAACAATATCATTTTTGCTTTAATCTTGATGATATGTGTATTTGTTAACCCGTCATAAAGTACTTTGGTTGAATTAAGATATAGAGCTCGATACTTATATCTAGCAATGTTCATATGTTTCTTATACACATGTGATCTCTTTTAGCTAGGATCAGGAAACGAAATGTCATTTTGACAAGAGAAAGTGTAGTTTAGAAACTTAGAGTGGTGTCATTGGTCGCAACATTATCATTTTGCTTAACTCTAGAAGCTATTTCTATTAGTGAACCCGTCATGAACTATTTCGCTTGAGTTATGAAGTAGAGCTTGATCTTTAGAGCTAGCCATGTTAATATGACCCTTGTACACATACGATATCTTTTAGCTAGGTTCTAGGGAACGAAATAACATTTTGACATGCGAAAGTGTACTAAGGAGAACTTAGAGTGGTGTCATAGGTTGCACCATTATCATTTTCGCTTTAATCTTGATGATATATGTATTTGTGACTCCGTCATGAAGTACTTTGGTTGAATAAAGATATAGAGCTCGATACTTATATCTAGCAATGTTCATATGTTCCTTATACACATGTGATTTCTTTTAGCTAGGATCAAGGAAACGAAATGTCATTTTGACAAGAGAAAGTGTAGTAGTTAAGAAACTTAGAGTGGTTTCATAGGTCGCAACATTATCATTTTGCTTAACTCTAGAAGCTATTTCTATTAGTGAACCCGTCTTGAACTATTTCGCTTGAGTTACTAAGTAGAGCTTGATCCTTAGAGCTAGCCATGCTCATATGACCTTTGAAAACATGCGATCTCTTTTAGCTAGGTTCTAGGTAACGAAATAACATTTTGACATGTGAAAGTGTACTAAGGAGACTGAGAGTGGTGTCATAGGTCGCACCATTATCATTTTAACTTTAATCTTGATGATATATGTATTTGTGAACCCGTCATGATGTACTTTGGTTGAATAAAGATATAGAGCTCGATACTTATATCTAGCAATGTTCATATGTTCCTTATACACATGTGATCTCTTTTAGCTAGGATCAAGGAAACGAAATGTCATTTTGACAAGAGAAAGTCTAGTTAAGAAACTTAGAGTGGTGTCATAGGTCGCAACATTATCATTTTGCTTTACTCTAGAAGCTATTTCTATTAGTGAACCCGTCTTGAACTATTTCGCTTGAGTTACTAAGTAGAGCTTGATCCTTAGAGCTAGCCATGCTCATATGACCTTTAAAACATGCGATCTCTTTTAGCTAGGTTCTAGGCAACGTAATGTCCTTTTAACATGAAAAGTGTACTAAGGAGACTTAGAGTGGTGTCATAGGTCGCACCAATATCATTTTAACTTTAATCTTGATGATATATGTATTTGTGAACCCGTCATGAAGTACTTTGGTTGAATAAAGATATAGAGCTCGATACTTATATCTAGCAATGTTCATATGTTCCTTATACACATGTGATCTCTTTTAGCTAGGATCAAGGAAACGAAATGTAATTTTGACAAGAGAAAGTCTAGTTAAGAAACTTAGAGTGGTGTCATAGGTCGCAACATTATCATTTTGCTTTACTCTAGAAGCTATTTCTATAAGTGAACCCGTCTTGAACTATTTCACTTGAGTTACTAAGTAGAGCTTGATCCTTAGAGCTAGCCATGCTCATATGACCTTTGAAAACATGCGATCTCTTTTAGCTAGGTTCTAGGCAACGAAATGTCCTTTTAACATGAAAAAGTGGACTAAGGAGACTTAGAGTGGTGTCATAGGTCGCAACAATATCATTTTCGCTTTAATCTTGATGATATATGTATTTGTGAACCCGTCATGAAGTACTTTGGTTGAATAAAGATATAGAGCTCGATACTTATATCTAGCAATGTTCATATTTTCCTTATACACATGTGATCTCTTTTAGCTAGGATCAAGGAAACGAAATGTCATTTTGACAAGAGAAAGTCTAGTTAAGAAACTTAGAGTGGTGTCATAGGTTGCAACATTATCATTTTGCATTACTCTAGAAGCTATTTCTATTAGTGAACCCGTCTTGAACTGTTTCGCTTGAGTTACTAAGTAGAGCTTGATCCTTAGAGCTAGCCATGCTCAAATGACCTTTGAAAACATGCGATCTCTTTTAGCTAGGTTCTAGGCAACGAAATGTCCTTTTAACATGAAAAAGTGGACTAAGGAGACTTAGAGTGGTGTCATAGGTCGCAACAATATCATTTTTGCTTTAATCTTGATGATATGTGTATTTGTTAACCCGTCATAAAGTACTTTGGTTGAATTAAGATATAGAGCTCGATACTTATATCTAGCAATGTTCATATGTTTCTTATACACATGTGATCTCTTTTAGCTAGGATCAAGGAAACGAAATGTCATTTTGACAAGAGAAAGTGTAGTTTAGAAACTTAGAGTGGTGTCATTGGTCGCAACATTATCATTTTGCTTAACTCTAGAAGCTATTTCTTTGAGTGAACCCGTCATGAACTATTTCGCTTGAGTTATGAAGTAGAGCTTGATCTTTAGAGCTAGCCATGTTAATATGACCCTTGTACACATACGATATCTTTTAGCTAGGTTCTAAGGAACGAAATAACATTTTGACATGCGAAAGTGTACTAAGGAGACTTAGAGTGGTGTCATAGGTTGCACCATTATCATTTTCGCTTTAATCTTGATGATATATGTATTTGTGACTCCGTCATGAAGTACTTTGGTTGAATAAAGATATAGAGCTCGATACTTATATCTAGCAATGTTCATATGTTCCTTATACACATGTGATTTCTTTTAGCTAGGATCAAGGAAACGAAATGTCATTTTGACAAGAGAAAGTGTAGTAGTTAAGAAACTTAGAGTGGTTTCATAGGTCGCAACATTATCATTTTGCTTAACTCTAGAAGCTATTTCTATTAGTGAACCCGTCTTGAACTATTTCGCTTGAGTTACTAAGTAGAGCTTGATCCTTAGAGCTAGCCATGCTCATATGACCTTTGAAAACATGCGATCTCTTTTAGCTAGGTTCTAGGCAACGTAATGTCCTTTTAACATGAAAAGTGTACTAAGGAGACTTAGAGTGGTGTCATAGGTCGCACCATTATCATTTTAACTTTAATCTTGATGATATATGTATTTGTGAACCCGTCATGAAGTACTTTGGTTGAATAAAGATATAGAGCTCGATACTTATATCTAGCAATGTTCATATGTTCCTTATACACATGTGATCTCTTTTAGCTAGGATCAAGGAAACGAAATGTCATTTTGACAAGAGAAAAACTAGTTAAGAAACTTAGAGTGGTGTCATAGGTCGCAACATTATCATTTTGCTTTACTCTAGAAGCTATTTCTATTAGTGAACCCGTCTTGAACTATTTCGCTTGAGTTACTAAGTAGAGCTTGATCCTTAGAGCTAGCCATGCTCATATGACCTTTAAAACATGCGATCTCTTTTAGCTAGGTTCTAGGCAACGAAATGTCCTTTTAACATGAAAAAGTGGACTAAGGAGACTTAGAGTGGTGTCATAGGTCGCAACAATATCATTTTTGCTTTAATCTTGATGATATGTGTATTTGTTAACCCGTCATAAAGTACTTTGGTTGAATTAAGATATAGAGCTCGATACTTATATCTAGCAATGTTCATATGTTTCTTATACACATGTGATCTCTTTTAGCTAGGATCAAGGAAAAGAAATGTCATTTTGACAAGAGAAAGTGTAGTTTAGAAACTTAGAGTGGTGTCATAGGTCGCAACATTATCAATTTGCTTAACTCTAGAAGCTATTTCTATTAGTGAACCCGTCATGAGCTATTTCGCTTGAGTTATGAAGTAGAGCTTGATCTTTAGAGCTAGCCATGTTAATATGACCCTTGTACACATACGATATCTTTTAGCTAGGTTCTAGGGAACAAAATAACATTTTGACATGCGAAAGTGTACTAAGGAGACTTAGAGTGGTGTCATAGGTTGCACCATTATCATTTTCGCTTTAATCTTGATGATATATGTATTTGTGACTCCGTCATGAAGTACTTTGGTTGAATAAAGATATAGAGCTCGATACTTATATCTAGCAATGTTCATATGTTCCTTATACACATGTGATTTCTTTTAGCTAGGATCAAGGAAACGAAATGTCATTTTGACAAGAGAAAGTGTAGTAGTTAAGAAACTTAGAGTGGTTTCATAGGTCGCAACATTATCATTTTGCTTAACTCTAGAAGCTATTTCTATTAGTGAACCCGTCATGAACTATTTCGCTTGAGTTATGAAGTAGAGCTTGATCTTTAGAGCTAGCCATGTTAATATGACCCTTGTACACATACGATATCTTTTAGCTAGGTTCTAGGTAACGAAATAACATTTTGACATGTGAAAGTGTACTAAGGAGACTGAGAGTGGTGTCATAGGTCGCACCATTATCATTTTAACTTTAATCTTGATGATATATGTATTTGTGAACCCGTCATGAAGTACTTTGGTTGAATAAAGATATAGAGCTCGATACTTATATCTAGCAATGTTCATATGTTCCTTATACACATGTGATCTCTTTTAGCTAGGATCAAGGAAACGAAATGTCATTTTGACAAGAGAAAGTCTAGTTAAGAAACTTAGAGTGGTGTCATAGGTCGCAACATTATCATTTTGCTTTACTCTAGAAGCTATTTCTATTAGTGAACCCGTCTTGAACTATTTCGCTTGAGTTACTAAGTAGAGCTTGATCCTTAGAGCTAGCCATGCTCATATGACCTTTAAAACATGCGATCTCTTTTAGCTAGGTTCTAGGCAACGTAATGTCCTTTTAACATGAAAAGTGTACTAAGGAGACTTAGAGTGGTGTCATAGGTCGCACCAATATCATTTTAACTTTAATCTTGATGATATATGTATTTGTGAACCCGTCATGAAGTACTTTGGTTGAATAAAGATATAGAGCTCGATACTTATATCTAGCAATGTTCATATGTTCCTTATACACATGTGATCTCTTTTAGCTAGGATCAAGGAAACGAAATGTAATTTTGACAAGAGAAAGTCTAGTTAAGAAACTTAGAGTGGTGTCATAGGTCGCAACATTATCATTTTGCTTTACTCTAGAAGCTATTTCTATAAGTGAACCCGTCTTGAACTATTTCACTTGAGTTACTAAGTAGAGCTTGATCCTTAGAGCTAGCCATGCTCATATGACCTTTGAAAACATGCGATCTCTTTTAGCTAGGTTCTAGGCAACGAAATGTCCTTTTAACATGAAAAAGTGGACTAAGGAGACTTAGAGTGGTGTCATAGGTCGCAACAATATCATTTTCGCTTTAATCTTGATGATATATGTATTTGTGAACCCGTCATGAAGTACTTTGGTTGAATAAAGATATAGAGCTCGATACTTATATCTAGCAATGTTCATATTTTCCTTATACACATGTGATCTCTTTTAGCTAGGATCAAGGAAACGAAATGTCATTTTGACAAGAGAAAGTCTAGTTAAGAAACTTAGAGTGGTGTCATAGGTCGCAACATTATCATTTTGCATTACTCTAGAAGCTATTTCTATTAGTGAACCCGTCTTGAACTGTTTCGCTTGAGTTACTAAGTAGAGCTTGATCCTTAGAGCTAGCCATGCTCAAATGACCTTTGAAAACATGCGATCTCTTTTAGCTAGGTTCTAGGCAACGAAATGTCCTTTTAACATGAAAAAGTGGACTAAGGAGACTTAGAGTGGTGTCATAGGTCGCAACAATATCATTTTTGCTTTAATCTTGATGATATGTGTATTTGTTAACCCGTCATAAAGTACTTTGGTTGAATTAAGATATAGAGCTCGATACTTATATCTAGCAATGTTCATATGTTTCTTATACACATGTGATCTCTTTTAGCTAGGATCAAGGAAACGAAATGTCATTTTGACAAGAGAAAGTGTAGTTTAGAAACTTAGAGTGGTGTCATTGGTCGCAACATTATCATTTTGCTTAACTCTAGAAGCTATTTCTATGAGTGAACCCGTCATGAACTATTTCGCTTGAGTTATGAAGTAGAGCTTGATCTTTAGAGCTAGCCATGTTAATATGACCCTTGTACACATACGATATCTTTTAGCTAGGTTCTAAGGAACGAAATAACATTTTGACATGCGAAAGTGTACTAAGGAGACTTAGAGTGGTGTCATAGGTTGCACCATTATCATTTTCGCTTTAATCTTGATGATATATGTATTTGTGACTCCGTCATGAAGTACTTTGGTTGAATAAAGATATAGAGCTCGATACTTATATCTAGCAATGTTCATATGTTCCTTATACACATGTGATTTCTTTTAGCTAGGATCAAGGAAACGAAATGTCATTTTGACAAGAGAAAGTGTAGTAGTTAAGAAACTTAGAGTGGTTTCATAGGTCGCAACATTATCATTTTGCTTAACTCTAGAAGCTATTTCTATTAGTGAACCCGTCTTGATCTATTTCGCTTGAGTTACTAAGTAGAGCTTGATCCTTAGAGCTAGCCATGCTCATAAGACCTTTGAAAACATGCGATCTCTTTTAGCTAGGTTCTAGGCAACGTAATGTCCTTTTAACATGAAAAGTGTACTAAGGAGACTTAGAGTGGTGTCATAGGTCGCACCATTATCATTTTAACTTTAATCTTGATGATATATGTATTTGTGAACCCGTCATGAAGTACTTTGGTTGAATAAAGATATAGAGCTCGATACTTATATCTAGCAATGTTCATATGTTCCTTATACACATGTGATCTCTTTTAGCTAGGATCAAGGAAACGAAATGTCATTTTGACAAGAGAAAATCTAGTTAAGAAACTTAGAGTGGTGTCATAGGTCGCAACATTATCATTTTGCTTTACTCTAGAAGCTATTTCTATTAGTGAACCCGTCTTGAACTATTTCGCTTGAGTTACTAAGTAGAGCTTGATCCTTAGAGCTAGCCATGCTCATATGACCTTTAAAACATGCGATCTCTTTTAGCTAGGTTCTAGGCAACGAAATGTCCTTTTAACATGAAAAAGTGGACTAAGGAGACTTAGAGTGGTGTCATAGGTCGCAACAATATCATTTTTGCTTTAATCTTGATGATATGTGTATTTGTTAACCCGTCATAAAGTACTTTGGTTGAATTAAGATATAGAGCTCGATACTTATATCTAGCAATGTTCATATGTTTCTTATACACATGTGATCTCTTTTAGCTAGGATCAAGGAAAAGAAATGTCATTTTGACAAGAGAAAGTGTAGTTTAGAAACTTAGAGTGGTGTCATAGGTCGCAACATTATCAATTTGCTTAACTCTAGAAGCTATTTCTATTAGTGAACCCGTCATGAACTATTTCGCTTGAGTTATGAAGTAGAGCTTGATCTTTAGAGCTAGCCATGTTAATATGACCCTTGTACACATACGATATCTTTTAGCTAGGTTCTAGGGAACAAAATAACATTTTGACATGCGAAAGTGTACTAAGGAGACTTAGAGTGGTGTCATAGGTTGCACCATTATCATTTTCGCTTTAATCTTGATGATATATGTATTTGTGACTCCGTCATGAAGTACTTTGGTTGAATAAAGATATAGAGCTCGATACTTATATCTAGCAATGTTCATATGTTCCTTATACACATGTGATTTCTTTTAGCTAGGATCAAGGAAACGAAATGTCATTTTGACAAGAGAAAGTGTAGTAGTTAAGAAACTTAGAGTGGTTTCATAGGTCGCAACATTATCATTTTGCTTAACTCTAGAAGCTATTTCTATTAGTGAACCCGTCTTGAACTATTTCGCTTGAGTTACTAAGTAGAGCTTGATCCTTAGAGCTAGTCATGCTCATATGACCTTTGAAAACATGCGATCTCTTTTAGCTAGGTTCTAGGCAACGTAATGTCCTTTTAACATGAAAAGTGTACTAAGGAGACTTAGAGTGGTGTCATAGGTCGCACCATTATCATTTTAACTTTAATCTTGATGATATATGTATTTGTGAACCCGTCATTAAGTACTTTGGTTGAATAAAGATATAGAGCTCGATACTTATATCTAGCAATGTTCATATGTTCCTTATACACATGTGATCTCTTTTAGCTAGGATCAAGGAAACGAAATGTCATTTTGACAAGAGAAAGTCTAGTTAAGAAACTTAGAGTGGTGTCATAGGTCGCAACATTATCATTTTGCTTTACTCTAGAAGCTATTTCTATTAGTGAACCCGTCTTGAACTATTTCGCTTGAGTTACTAAGTAGAGCTTGATCCTTAGAGCTAGCCATGCTCATATGACCTTTAAAACATGCGATCTCTTTTAGCTAGGTTCTAGGCAACGAAATGTCCTTTTAACATGAAAAAGTGGACTAAGGAGACTTAGAGTGGTGTCATAGGTCGCAACAATATCATTTTTGCTTTAATCTTGATGATATGTGTATTTGTTAACCCGTCATAAAGTACTTTGGTTGAATTAAGATATAGAGCTCGATACTTATATCTAGCAATGTTCATATGTTTCTTATACACATGTGATCTCTTTTAGCTAGGATCAAGGAAAAGAAATGTCATTTTGACAAGAGAAAGTGTAGTTTAGAAACTTAGAGTGGTGTCATAAGTCGCAACATTATCATTTTGCTTTACTCTAGAAGCTATTTCTATTAGTGAACCTGTCTTCAACAATTTCGCTTGAGTTACTAAGTAGAGCTTGATCCTTAGAGCTAGCCATGCTCATATGACCTTTGAAAACATGCGATCTCTTTTAGCTAGGTTCTAGGCAACGAAATGTCCTTTTAACATGAAAAAGTGTACTAAGGAGACTTAGAGTGGTGTCATAGGTTGCACCATTATCATTTTCGCTTTAATCTTGATGATATATGTATTTGTGACTCCGTCATGAAGTACTTTGGTTGAATAAAGATATAGAGCTCGATACTTATATCTAGCAATGTTCATATGTTCCTTATACACATGTGATTTCTTTTAGCTAGGATCAAGGAAACGAAATGTCATTTTGACAAGAGAAAGTGTAGTAGTTAAGAAACTTAGAGTGGTTTCATAGGTCGCAACATTAACATTTTGCTTAACTCTAGAAGCTATTTCTATTAGTGAACCCGTCTTGAACTATTTCGCTTGAGTTACTAAGTAGAGCTTGATCCTTAGAGCTAGTCATGCTCATATGACCTTTGAAAACATGCGATCTCTTTTATCTAGGTTCTAGGCAACGTAATGTCCTTTTAACATGAAAAGTGTACTAAGGAGACTTAGAGTGGTGTCATAGGTCGCACCATTATCATTTTAACTTTAATCTTGATGATATATGTATTTGTGAACCCGTCATGAAGTACTTTGGTTGAATAAAGATATAGAGCTCGATACTTATATCTAGCAATGTTCATATGTTCCTTATACACATGTGATCTCTTTTAGCTAGGATCAAGGAAACGAAATGTCATTTTGACAAGAGAAAGTCTAGTTAAGAAACTTAGAGTGGGTGTCATAGGTCGCAACATTATCATTTTGCTTAACTCTAGAAGCTATTTCTATAAGTGAACCCGTCTTGAACTATTTCGCTTGAGTTACTAAGTAGAGCTTGATCCTTAGAGCTAGCCATGCTCATATGACCTTTAAAACATGCGATCTCTTTTAGCTAGGTTCTAGGCAACGTAATGTCCTTTTAACATGAAAAGTGTACTAAGGAGACTTAGAGTGGTGTCATAGGTCGCACCAATATCATTTTAACTTTAATCTTGATGATATAGGTATTTGTGAACCCGTCATGAAGTACTTTGGTTGAATAAAGATATAGAGCTCGATACTTATATCTAGCAATGTTCATATGTTCCTTATACACATGTGATCTCTTTTAGCTAGGATCAAGGAAACGAAATGTAATTTTGACAAGAGAAAATCTAGTTAAGAAACTTAGAGTGGTGTCATAGGTCGCAACATTATCATTTTGCTTAACTCTAGAAGCTATTTCTATTAGTGAACCCGTCTTGAACTATTTCGCTTGAGTTACTAAGTAGAGCTTGATCCTTAGAGCTAGCCATGCTCATATGACCTTTGAAAACATGCGATCTCTTTTAGCTAGGTTCTAGGCAACGAAATGTCCTTTTAACATGAAAAAGTGGACTAAGGAGACTTAGAGTGGTGTCATAGGTCGCACCATTATCATTTTAACTTTAATCTTGATGATATATGTATTTGTGAACCCGTCATGAAGTACTTTGGTTGAATAAAGATATAGAGCTCGATACTTATATCTAGCAATGTTCATATGTTCCTTATACACATGTGATCTCTTTTAGCTAGGATCAAGGAAACGAAATGTCATTTTGACAAGAGAAAGTCTAGTTAAGAAACTTAGAGTGGTGTCATAGGTCGCAACATTATCATTTTGCTTTACTCTAGAAGCTATTTCTATTAGTGAACCCGTCTTGAACTATTTCGCTTGAGTTACTAAGTAGAGCTTGATCCTTAGAGCTAGCCATGCTCATATGACCTTTAAAACATGCGATCTCTTTTAGCTAGGTTCTAGGCAACGAAATGTCCTTTTAACATGAAAAAGTGGACTAAGGAGACTTAGAGTGGTGTCATAGGTCGCAACAATATCATTTTTGCTTTAATCTTGATGATATGTGTATTTGTTAACCCGTCATAAAGTACTTTGGTTGAATTAAGATATAGAGCTCGATACTTATATCTAGCAATGTTCATATGTTTCTTATACACATGTGATCTCTTTTAGCTAGGATCAAGGAAAAGAAATGTCATTTTGACAAGAGAAAGTGTAGTTTAGAAACTTAGAGTGGTGTCATAGGTCGCAACATTATCAATTTGCTTAACTCTAGAAGCTATTTCTATTAGTGAACCCGTCATGAACTATTTCGCTTGAGTTATGAAGTAGAGCTTGATCTTTAGAGCTAGCCATGTTAATATGACCCTTGTACACATACGATATCTTTTAGCTAGGTTCTAGGGAACGAAATAACATTTTGACATGCGAAAGTGTACTAAGGAGACTTAGAGTGGTGTCATAGGTTGCACCATTATCATTTTCGCTTTAATCTTGATGATATATGTATTTGTGACTCCGTCATGAAGTACTTTGGTTGAATAAAGATATAGAGCTCGATACTTATATCTAGCAATGTTCATATGTTCCTTATACACATGTGATTTCTTTTAGCTAGGATCAAGGAAACGAAATGTCATTTTGACAAGAGAAAGTGTAGTAGTTAAGAAACTTAGAGTGGTTTCATAGGTCGCAACATTATCATTTTGCTTAACTCTAGAAGCTATTTCTATTAGTGAACCCGTCTTGAACTATTTCGCTTGAGTTACTAAGTAGAGCTTGATCCTTAGAGCTAGTCATGCTCATATGACCTTTGAAAACATGCGATCTCTTTTAGCTAGGTTCTAGGCAACGTAATGTCCTTTTAACATGAAAAGTGTACTAAGGAGACTTAGAGTGGTGTCATAGGTCGCACCATTATCATTTTAACTTTAATCTTGATGATATATGTATTTGTGAACCCGTCATGAAGTACTTTGGTTGAATAAAGATATAGAGCTCGATACTTATATCTAGCAATGTTCATATGTTCCTTATACACATGTGATCTCTTTTAGCTAGGATCAAGGAAACGAAATGTCATTTTGACAAGAGAAAGTCTAGTTAAGAAACTTAGAGTGGTGTCATAGGTCGCAACATTATCATTTTGCTTAACTCTAGAAGCTATTTCTATTAGTGAACCCGTCTTGAACTATTTCGCTTGAGTTACTAAGTAGAGCTTGATCCTTAGAGCTAGCCATGCTCATATGACCTTTAAAACATGCGATCTCTTTTAGCTAGGTTCTAGGCAACGTAATGTCCTTTTAACATGAAAAGTGTACTAAGGAGACTTAGAGTGATGTAATAGGTCGCACCAATATCATTTTAACTTTAATCTTGATGATATAGGTATTTGTGAACCCGTCATGAAGTACTTTGGTTGAATAAAGATATAGAGCTCGATACTTATATCTAGCAATGTTCATATGTTCCTTATACACATGTGATCTCTTTTAGCTAGGATCAAGGAAACGAAATGTAATTTTGACAAGAGAAAGTCTAGTTAAGAAACTTAGAGTGGTGTCATAGGTCGCAACATTATCATTTTGCTTAACTCTAGAAGCTATTTCTATAAGTGAACCCGTCTTGAACTATTTCGCTTGAGTTACTAAGTAGAGGTTGATCCTTAGAGCTAGCCATGCTCATATGACCTTTGAAAACATGCGATCTCTTTTAGCTAGGTTCTAGGCAACGAAATTTCCTTTTAACATGAAAAAGTGGACTAAGGAGACTTAGAGTGGTGTCATTGGTCGCAACAATATCATTTTCGCTTTAATCTTGATGATATATGTATTTGTGAACCCGTCATGAAGTACTTTGGTTGAATAAAGATATAGAGCTCGATACTTATATCTAGCAATGTTCATATTTTCCTTATACACATGTGATCTCTTTTAGCTAGTATCAAGGAAACGAAATGTCATTTTGACAAGAGAAAGTCTAGTTAAGAAACTTAGAGTGGTGTCATAGGTCGCAACATTATCATTTTGCTTTACTCTAGAAGTTATTTCTATTAGTGAACCCGTCTTGAACTGTTTCGCTAGAGTTACTAAGTAGAGCTTGATCCTTAGAGCTAGCCATGCTCAAATGACCTTTGAAAACATGCGATCTCTTTTACCTAGGTTCTAGGCAACGAAATGTCCTTTTAACATGAAAAAGTGGACTAAGGAGACTTAGAGTGGTGTCATAGGTCGCAACAATATCATTTTTGCTTTAATCTTGATGATATGTGTATTTGTTAACCCGTCATAAAGTACTTTGGTTGAATTAAGATATAGAGCTCGATACTTATATCTAGCAATGTTCATATGTTTCTTATACACATGTGATCTCTTTTAGCTAGGATCAAGGAAACGAAATGTCATTTTGACAAGAGAAAGTGTAGTTTAGAAACTTAGAGTGGTGTCATTGGTCGCAACATTATCATTTTGCTTAACTCTAGAAGCTATTTCTATTAGTGAACCCGTCATGAACTATTTCGCTTGAGTTATGAAGTAGAGCTTGATCTTTAGAGCTAGCCATGTTAATATGACCCTTGTACACATACGATATCTTTTAGCTAGGTTCTAGGGAACAAAATAACATTTTGACATGCGAAAGTGTACTAAGGAGACTTAGAGTGGTGTCATAGGTTGCACCATTATCATTTTCGCTTTAATCTTGATAATATATGTATTTGTGACTCCGTCATGAAGTACTTTGGTTGAATAAAGATATAGAGCTCGATACTTATATCTAGCAATGTTCATATGTTCCTTATACACATGTGATTTCTTTTAGCTAGGATCAAGGAAATGAAATGTCATTTTGACAAGAGAAAGTGTAGTAGTTAAGAAACTTAGAGTGGTTTCATAGGTCGCAACATTATCATTTTGCTTAACTCTAGAAGCTATTTCTATTAGTGAACCCGTCTTGAACTATTTCGCTTGAGTTATGAAGTAGAGCTTAATCTTTAGAGCTAGCCATGTTAATATGACCCTTGTACACATACGATATCTTTTAGCTAGGTTCTAGGGAACGAAATAACATTTTGACATGTGAAAGTGTACTAAGGAGACTGAGAGTGGTGTCATAGGTCGCACCATTATCATTTTAACTTTAATCTTGATGATATATGTATTTGTGAACCCGTCATGAAGTACTTTGGTTGAATAAAGATATAGAGCTCGATACTTATATCTAGCAATGTTCATATGTTCCTTATACACATGTGATCTCTTTTAGCTAGGAACAAGGAAACGAAATGTCATTTTGACAAGAGAAAGTCTAGTTAAGAAACTTAGAGTGGTGTCATAGGTCGCAACATTATCATTTTGCTTTACTCTAGAAGCTATTTCTATTAGTGAACCCGTCTTGAACTATTTCGCTTGAGTTACTAAGTAGAGCTTGATCCTTAGAGCTAGCCATGCTCATATGACCTTTAAAACATGCGATCTCTTTTAGCTAGGTTCTAGGCAACGAAATGTCCTTTTAACATGAAAAAGTGGACTAAGGAGACTTAGAGTGGTGTCATAGGTCGCAACAATATCATTTTTGCTTTAATCTTGATGATATGTGTATTTGTTAACCCGTCATAAAGTACTTTGGTTGAATTAAGATATAGAGCTCGATACTTATATCTAGCAATGTTCATATGTTTCTTATACACATGTGATCTCTTTTAGCTAGGATCAAGGAAACGAAATGTCATTTTGACAAGAGAAAGTCTAGTTAAGAAACTTAGAGTGGTGTCATAGGTCGCAACATTATCATTTTGCTTTACTCTAGAAGCTATTTCTATTAGTGAACCCGTCTTGAACTGTTTCGCTTGAGTTACTAAGTAGAGCTTGATCCTTAGAGCTAGCCATGCTCAAATGACCTTTGAAAACATGCGATCTCTTTTAGCTAGGTTCTAGGGAACGAAATAACATTTTGACATGTGAAATTGTACTAAGGAGACTTAGAGTGGTGTCATAGGTCGCACCATTATCATTTTAACTTTAATCTTGATGATATATGTATTTGTGAACCCGTCATGAAGTACTTTGGTTGAATAAAGATATAGAGCTCGATACTTATATCTAGCAATGTTCATATGTTCCTTATACACATGTGATCTCTTTTAGCTAGGATCAAGGAAACGAAATGTCATTTTGACAAGAGAAAGTCTAGTTAAGAAACTTAGAGTGGTGTCATAGGTCGCAACATTATCATTTTGCTTTACTCTAGAAGCTATTTCTATTAGTGAACCCGTCTTGAACTATTTCGCTTGAGTTACTAAGTAGAGCTTGATCCTTAGAGCTAGCCATGCTCATATGACCTTTAAAACATGCGATCTCTTTTAGCTAGGTTCTAGGCAACGAAATGTCCTTTTAACATGAAAAAGTGGACTAAGGAGACTTAGAGTGGTGTCATAGGTCGCAACAATATCATTTTTGCTTTAATCTTGATGATATGTGTATTTGTTAACCCGTCATAAAGTACTTTGGTTGAATAAAGATATAGAGCTCGATACTTATATCTAGCAATGTTCATATGTTTCTTATACACATGTGATCTCTTTTAGCTAGGATCAAGGAAACGAAATGTCATTTTGACAAGAGAAAGTCTAGTTAAGAAACTTAGAGTGGTGTCATAGGTCGCAACATTATCATTTTGCTTTACTCTAGAGGCTATTTCTATAAGTGAACCCGTCTTGAACTATTTCGCTTGAGTTATGAAGTAGAGCTTAATCTTTAGAGCTAGCCATGTTAATATGACCCTTGTACACATACGATATCTTCTAGCTAGGTTCTAGGGAACGAAATAACATTTTGACATGTGAAAGTGTACTAAGGAGACTTAGAGTGGTGTCATAGGTTGCACCATTATCATTTTCGCTTTAATCTTGATAATATATGTATTTGTGACTCCGTCATGAAGTACTTTGGTTGAATAAAGATATAGAGCTCGATACTTATATCTAGCAATGTTCATATGTTCCTTATACACATGTGATTTCTTTTAGCTAGGATCAAGGAAATGAAATGTCATTTTGACAAGAGAAAGTGTAGTAGTTAAGAAACTTAGAGTGGTTTCATAGGTCGCAACATTATCATTTTGCTTAACTCTAGAAGCTATTTCTATTAGTGAACCCGTCTTGAACTATTTCGCTTGAGTTATGAAGTAGAGCTTAATCTTTAGAGCTAGCCATGTTAATATGACCCTTGTACACATACGATATCTTTTAGCTAGGTTCTAGGGAACGAAATAACATTTTGACATGTGAAAGTGTACTAAGGAGACTGAGAGTGGTGTCATAGGTCGCACCATTATCATTTTAACTTTAATCTTGATGATATATGTATTTGTGAACCCGTCATGAAGTACTTTGGTTGAATAAAGATATAGAGCTCGATACTTATATCTAGCAATGTTCATATGTTCCTTATACACATGTGATCTCTTTTAGCTAGGATCAAGGAAACGAAATGTCATTTTGACAAGAGAAATTCTAGTTAAGAAACTTAGAGTGGTGTCATAGGTCGCAACATTATCATTTTGCTTTACTCTAGAAGCTATTTCTATTAGTGAACCCGTCTTGAACTATTTCGCTTGAGTTACTAAGTAGAGCTTGATCCTTAGAGCTAGCCATGCTCATATGACCTTTAAAACATGCGATCTCTTTTAGCTAGGTTCTAGGCAACGAAATGTCCTTTTAACATGAAAAAGTGGACTAAGGAGACTTAGAGTGGTGTCATAGGTCGCAACAATATCATTTTTGCTTTAATCTTGATGATATGTGTATTTGTTAACCCGTCATAAAGTACTTTGGTTGAATTAAGATATAGAGCTCGATACTTATATCTAGCAATGTTCATATGTTTCTTATACACATGTGATCTCTTTTAGCTAGGATCAAGGAAACGAAATGTCATTTTGACAAGAGAAAGTCTAGTTAAGAAACTTAGAGTGGTGTCATAGGTCGCAACATTATCATTTTGCTTTACTCTAGAAGCTATTTCTATTAGTGAACCCGTCTTGAACTGTTTCGCTTGAGTTACTAAGTAGAGCTTGATCCTTAGAGCTAGCCATGCTCAAATGACCTTTGAAAACATGCGATCTCTTTTAGCTAGGTTCTAGGCAACGAAATGTCCTTTTAACATGAAAAAGTGGACTAAGGAGACTTAGAGTGGTGTCATAGGTCGCAACAATATCATTTTTGCTTTAATCTTGATGATATGTGTATTTGTTAACCCGTCATAAAGTACTTTGGTTGAATTAAGATATAGAGCTCGATACTTATATCTAGCAATGTTCATATGTTTCTTATACACATGTGATCTCTATTAGCTAGGATCAAGGAAACGAAATGTCATTTTGACAAGAGAAAGTGTAGTTTAGAAACTTAGAGTGGTGTCATAGGTCGCAACATTATCATTTTGCTTAACTCTAGAAGCTATTTCTATAAGTGAACCCGTCATGAACTATTTCGCTTGAGTTATGAAGTAGAGCTTGATCCTTAGAGCTAGCCATGCTCATATGACCTTTAAAACATGCGATCTCTTTTAGCTAGGTTCTAGGCAACGAAATGTCCTTTTAACATGAAAAAGTGGACTAAGGAGACTTAGAGTGGTGTCATAGGTCGCAACAATATCATTTTCGCTTTAATCTTGATGATATGTGTATTTGTTAACCCGTCATAAAGTACTTTGGTTGAATTAAGATATAGAGCTCGATACTTATATCTAGCAATGTTCATATGTTTCTTATACACATGTGATCTCTTTTAGCTAGGATCAAGGAAACGAAATGTCATTTTGACAAGAGAAAGTCTAGTTAAGAAACTTAGAGTGGTGTCATAGGTCGCAACATTATCATTTTGCTTTACTCTAGAAGCTATTTCTATTAGTGAACCCGTCTTGAACTGTTTCGCTTGAGTTACTAAGTAGAGCTTGATCCTTAGAGCTAGCCATGCTCAAATGACCTTTGAAAACATGCGATCTCTTTTAGCTAGGTTCTAGGCAACGAAATGTCCTTTTAACATGAAAAAGTGGACTAAGGAGACTTAGAGTGGTGTCATAGGTCGCAACAATATCATTTTTGCTTTAATCTTGATGATATGTGTATTTGTTAACCCGTCATAAAGTACTTTGGTTGAATTAAGATATAGAGCTCGATACTTATATCTAGCAATGTTCATATGTTTCTTATACACATGTGATCTCTATTAGCTAGGATCAAGGAAACGAAATGTCATTTTGACAAGAGAAAGTGTAGTTTAGAAACTTAGAGTGGTGTCATAGGTCGCAACATTATCATTTTGCTTAACTCTAGAAGCTATTTCTATAAGTGAACCCGTCATGAACTATTTCGCTTGAGTTATGAAGTAGAGCTTGATCCTTAGAGCTAGCCATGCTCATATGACCTTTAAAACATGCGATCTCTTTTAGCTAGGTTCTAGGCAACGAAATGTCCTTTTAACATGAAAAAGTGGACTAAGGAGACTTAGAGTGGTGTCATAGGTCGCAACAATATCATTTTCGCTTTAATCTTGATGATATATGTATTTGTGAACCCGTCATGAAGTACTTTGGTTGAATAAAGATATAGAGCTCGATACTTATATCTAGCAATGTTCATATGTTTCTTATACACATGTGATCTCTTTTAGCTAGGATCAAGGAAACGAAATGTCATTTTGACAAGAGAAAGTCTAGTTAAGGAACTTAGAGTGGTGTCATAGGTCGCAACATTATCATTTTGCTTTACTCTAGAGGCTATTTCTATAAGTGAACCCGTCTTGAACTATTTCGCTTGAGTTACTAAGTAGAGCTTGATCCTTAGAGCTAGCCATGCTCATATGACCTTTGAAAACATGCGATCTCTTTTAGCTAGGTTCTAGGCAACGAAATGTCCTTTTAACATGAAAAAGTGGACTAAGGAGACTTAGAGTGGTGTCATAGGTCGCAACAATATCATTTTTGCTTTAATCTTGATGATATGTGTATTTGTTAACCCGTCATAAAGTACTTTGGTTGAATTAAGATATAGAGCTCGATACTTATATCTAGCAATGTTCATATGTTTCTTATACACATGTGATCTCTATTAGCTAGGATCAAGGAAACGAAATGTCATTTTGACAAGAGAAAGTGTAGTTTAGAAACTTAGAGTGGTGTCATAGGTCGCAACATTATCATTTTGCTTAACTCTAGAAGCTATTTCTATAAGTGAACCCGTCATGAACTATTTCGCTTGAGTTATGAAGTAGAGCTTGATCCTTAGAGCTAGCCATGCTCATATGACCTTTAAAACATGCGATCTCTTTTAGCTAGGTTCTAGGCAACGAAATGTCCTTTTAACATGAAAAAGTGGACTAAGGAGACTTAGAGTGGTGTCATAGGTCGCAACAATATCATTTTTGCTTTAATCTTGATGATATGTGTATTTGTTAACCCGTCATAAAGTACTTTGGTTGAATTAAGATATAGAGCTCGATACCTATATCTAGCAATGTTCATATGTTCCTTATACACATGTGATCTCTTTTAGCTAGGATCAAGGAAACGAAATGTAATTTTGACAAGAGAAAGTCTAGTTAAGAAACTTAGAGTGGTGTCATAGGTCGCAACATTATCATTTTGCTTAACTCTAGAAGCTATTTCTATAAGTGAACCCGTCTTGAACTATTTCGCTTGAGTTACTAAGTAGAGCTTGATCCTTAGAGCTAGCCATGCTCATATGACCTTTGAAAACATGCGATCTCTTTTAGCTAGGTTCTAGGCAACGAAATGTCCTTTTAACATGAAAAAGTGGACTAAGGAGACTTAGAGTGGTGTCATAGGTCGCAACAATATCATTTTCGCTTTAATCTTGATGATATATGTATTTGTGAACCCGTCATGAAGTACTTTGGTTGAATAAAGATATAGAGATCGATACTTATATCTAGCAATGTTCATATTTTCCTTATACACATGTGATCTCTTTTAGCTAGGATCAAGGAAACGAAATGTCATTTTGACAAGAGAAAGTCTAGTTAAGAAACTTAGAGTGGTGTCATAGGTCGCAACATTATCATTTTGCTTTACTCTAGAATCTATTTCTATTAGTGAACCCGTCTTGAACTGTTTCGCTTGAGTTACTAAGTAGAGCTTGATCCTTAGAGCTAGCCATGCTCAAATGACCTTTGAAAACATGCGATCTCTTTTAGCTAGGTTCTAGGCAACGAAATGTCCTTTTAACATGAAAAAGTGGACTAAGGAGACTTAGAGTGGTGTCATAGGTCGCAAAAATATCATTTTTGCTTTAATCTTGATGATATGTGTATTTGTTAACCCGTCATAAAGTACTTTGGTTGAATTAAGATATAGAGCTCGATACTTATATCTAGCAATGTTCATATGTTTCTTATACACATGTGATCTCTTTTAGCTAGGATCAAGGAAACGAAATGTCATTTTGACAAGAGAAAGTGTAGTTTAGAAACTTAGAGTGGTGTCATTGGTCGCAACATTATCATTTTGCTTAACTCTAGAAGCTATTTCTATTAGTGAACCCGTCATGAACTATTTCGCTTGAGTTACTAAGTAGAGCTTGATCCTTAGAGCTAGCCATGCTCAAATGACCTTTGAAAACATGCGATCTCTTTTAGCTAGGTTCTAGGCAACGAAATGTCCTTTTAACATGAAAAAGTGGACTAAGGAGACTTAGAGTGGTGTCATAGGTCGCAACAATATCATTTTTGCTTTAATCTTGATGATATGTGTATTTGTTAACCCGTCATAAAGTACTTTGGTTGAATTAAGATATAGAGCTCGATACTTATATCTAGCAATGTTCATATGTTTCTTATACACATGTGATCTCTTTTACCTAGGATCAAGGAAACGAAATGTCATTTTGACAAGAGAAAGTGTAGTTTAGAAACTTAGAGTGGTGTCATTGGTCGCAACATTATCATTTTGCTTAACTCTAGAAGCTATTTCTATTAGTGAACCCGTCATGAACTATTTCGCTTGAGTTATGAAGTAGAGCTTGATCTTTAGAGCTAGCCATGTTAATATGACCCTTGTACACATACGATATCTTTTAACTAGGTTCTAGGGAACGAAATAACATTTTGACATGCAAAAGTGTACTAAGGAGACTTAGAGTGGTGTCATAGGTTGCACCATTATCATTTTCGCTTTAATCTTGATGATATATGTATTTGTGACTCCGTCATGAAGTACTTTGGTTGAATAAAGATATAGAGCTCGATACTTATATCTAGCAATGTTCATATGTTCCTTATACACATGTGATTTCTTTTAGCTAGGATCAAGGAAACGAAATGTCATTTTGACAAGAGAAAGTGTAGTAGTTAAGAAACTTAGAGTGGTTTCATAGGTCGCAACATTATCATTTTGCTTAACTCTAGAAGCTATTTCTATTAGTGAACCTGTCTTGAACTATTTCGCTTGAGTTATGAAGTAGAGCTTAATCTTTAGAGCTAGCCATGTTAATATGACCCTTGTACACATACAATATCTTTTAGCTCGGTTCTAGGGAACTAAATAACATTTTGACATGTGAAAGTGTACTAAGGAGACTGAGAGTGGTGTCATAGGTCGCACCATTATCATTTTAACTTTAATCTTGATGATATATGTATTTGTGAACCCGTCATGAAGTACTTTGGTTGAATAAAGATATAGAGCTCGATACTTATATCTAGCAATGTTCATATGTTCCTTATACACATGTGATCTCTTTTAGCTAGGATCAAGGAAACGAAATGTCATTTTGACAAGAGAAAGTCTAGTTAAGAAACTTAGAGTGGTGTCATAGGTCGCAACATTATCATTTTGCTTTACTCTAGAAGCTATTTCTATTAGTGAACCCGTCTTGAACTATTTCGCTTGAGTTACTAAGTAGAGCTTGATCCTTAGAGCTAGCCATGCTCATATGACCTTTAAAACATGCGATCTCTTTTAGCTAGGTTCTAGGCAACGAAATGTCCTTTTAACATGAAAAAGTGGACTAAGGAGACTTAGAGTGGTGTCATAGGTCGCAACAATATCATTTTTGCTTTAATCTTGATGATATGTGTATTTGTTAACCCGTCATAAAGTACTTTGGTTGAATAAAGATATAGAGCTCGATACTTATATCTAGCAATGTTCATATGTTTCTTATACACATGTGATCTCTTTTAGCTAGGATCAAGGAAACGAAATGTAATTTTGACAAGAGAAAGTGTAGTAGTTAAGAAACTTAGAGTGGTGTCATAGGTCGCAACATTATCATTTTGCTTTACTCTAGAAGCTATTTCTATTAGTGAACCCGTCTTGAACTATTTCGCTTGAGTTATGAAGTAGAGCTTGATCCTTAGAGCTAGCCATGCTCATATGACCTTTAAAACATGCGATCTCTTTTAGCTAGGTTCTAGGCAACGAAATGTCCTTTTAACATGAAAAAGTGGACTAAGGAGACTTAGAGTGGTGTCATAGGTCGCAACAATATCATTTTTGCTTTAATCTTGATGATATGTGTATTTGTTAACCCGTCATAAAGTACTTTGGTTGAATTAAGATATAGAGCTCGATACTTATATCTAGCAATGTTCATATGTTTCTTATACACATGTGATCTCTTTTAGCTAGGATCAAGGAAACGAAATGTCATTTTGACAAGAGAAAGTCTAGTTAAGAAACTTAGAGTGGTGTCATAGGTCGCAACATTATCATTTTGCTTTACTCTAGAAGCTATTTCTATTAGTGAACCCGTCTTGAACTGTTTCGCTTGAGTTACTAAGTAGAGCTTGATCCTTAGAGCTAGCCATGCTCAAATGACCTTTGAAAACATGCGATCTCTTTTAGCTAGGTTCTAGGCAACGAAATGTCCTTTTAACATGAAAAAGTGGACTAAGGAGACTTAGAGTGGTGTCATAGGTCGCAACAATATCATTTTTGCTTTAATCTTGATGATATGTGTATTTGTTAACCCGTCATAAAGTACTTTGGTTGAATTAAGATATAGAGCTCGATACTTATATCTAGCAATGTTCATATGTTTCTTATACACATGTGATCTCTATTAGCTAGGATCAAGGAAACGAAATGTCATTTTGACAAGAGAAAGTGTAGTTTAGAAACTTAGAGTGGTGTCATAGGTCGCAACATTATCATTTTGCTTAACTCTAGAAGCTATTTCTATAAGTGAACCCGTCATGAACTATTTCGCTTGAGTTATGAAGTAGAGCTTGATCCTTAGAGCTAGCCATGCTCATATGACCTTTAAAACATGCGATCTCTTTTAGCTAGGTTCTAGGCAACGAAATGTCCTTTTAACATGAAAAAGTGGACTAAGGAGACTTAGAGTGGTGTCATAGGTCGCAACAATATCATTTTTGCTTTAATCTTGATGATATGTGTATTTGTTAACCCGTCATAAAGTACTTTGGTTGAATTAAGATATAGAGCTCGATACTTATATCTAGCAATGTTCATATGTTTCTTATACACATGTGATCTCTTTTAGCTAGGATCAAGGAAACGAAATGTCATTTTGACAAGAGAAAGTCTAGTTAAGAAACTTAGAGTGGTGTCATAGGTCGCTTGAGTTATGAAGTAGAGCTTGATCTTTAGAGCTAGCCATGTTAATATGACCCTTGTACACATACGATATCTTTTAGCTAGGTTCTAGGGAACGAAATAACATTTTGACATGCGAAAGTGTACTAAGGAGACTTAGAGTGGTGTCATAGGTTGCACCATTATCATTTTCGCTTTAATCTTGATGATATATGTATTTGTGACTCCGTCATGAAGTACTTTGGTTGAATAAAGATATAGAGCTCGATACTTATATCTAGCAATGTTCATATGTTCCTTATACACATGTGATTTCTTTTAGCTAGGATCAAGGAAACGAAATGTAATTTTGACAAGAGAAAGTGTAGTAGTTAAGAAACTTAGAGTGGTGTCATAGGTCGCAACATTATCAATTTGCTTAACTCTAGAAGCTATTTCTATTAGTGAACCCGTCATGAACTATTTCGCTTGAGTTATGAAGTAGAGCTTGATCTTTAGAGCTAGCCATGTTAATATGACCCTTGTACACATACGATATCTTTTAGCTAGGTTCTAGGGAACGAAATAACATTTTGACATGTGAAATTGTACTAAGGAGACTTAGAGTGGTGTCATAGGTCGCACCATTATCATTTTAACTTTAATCTTGATGATATATGTATTTGTGAACCCGTCATGAAGTACTTTGGTTGAATAAAGATATAGAGCTCGATACTTATATCTAGCAATGTTCATATGTTCCTTATACACATGTGATCTCTTTTAGCTAGGATCAAGGAAACGAAATGTCATTTTGACAAGAGAAAGTCTAGTTAAGAAACTTAGAGTGGTGTCATAGGTCGCAACATTATCATTTTGCTTTACTCTAGAAGCTATTTCTATTAGTGAACCCGTCTTGAACTATTTCGCTTGAGTTACTAAGTAGAGCTTGATCCTTAGAGCTAGCCATGCTCATATGACCTTTAAAACATGCGATCTCTTTTAGCTAGGTTCTAGGCAACGAAATGTCCTTTTAACATGAAAAAGTGGACTAAGGAGACTTAGAGTGGTGTCATAGGTCGCAACAATATCATTTTTGCTTTAATCTTGATGATATGTGTATTTGTTAACCCGTCATAAAGTACTTTGGTTGAATTAAGATATAGAGCTCGATACTTATATCTAGCAATGTTCATATGTTTCTTATACACATGTGATCTCTTTTAGCTAGGATCAAGGAAACGAAATGTCATTTTGACAAGAGAAAGTCTAGTTAAGAAACTTAGAGTGGTGTCATAGGTCGCAACATTATCATTTTGCTTTACTCTAGAAGCTATTTCTATTAGTGAACCCGTCTTGAACTGTTTCGCTTGAGTTACTAAGTAGAGCTTGATCCTTAGAGCTAGCCATGCTCAAATGACCTTTGAAAACATGCGATCTCTTTTAGCTAGGTTCTAGGCAACGAAATGTCCTTTTAACATGAAAAAGTGGACTAAGGAGACTTAGAGTGGTGTCATAGGTCGCAACAATATCATTTTTGCTTTAATCTTGATGATATGTGTATTTGTTAACCCGTCATAAAGTACTTTGGTTGAATTAAGATATAGAGCTCGATACTTATATCTAGCAATGTTCATATGTTTCTTATACACATGTGATCTCTATTAGCTAGGATCAAGGAAACGAAATGTCATTTTGACAAGAGAAAGTGTAGTTTAGAAACTTAGAGTGGTGTCATAGGTCGCAACATTATCATTTTGCTTAACTCTAGAAGCTATTTCTATAAGTGAACCCGTCATGAACTATTTCGCTTGAGTTATGAAGTAGAGCTTGATCCTTAGAGCTAGCCATGCTCATATGACCTTTAAAACATGCGATCTCTTTTAGCTAGGTTCTAGGCAACGAAATGTCCTTTTAACATGAAAAAGTGGACTAAGGAGACTTAGAGTGGTGTCATAGGTCGCAACAATATCATTTTTGCTTTAATCTTGATGATATGTGTATTTGTTAACCCGTCATAAAGTACTTTGGTTGAATTAAGATATAGAGCTCGATACTTATATCTAGCAATGTTCATATGTTCCTTATACACATGTGATTTCTTTTAGCTAGGATCAAGGAAACGAAATGTCATTTTGACAAGAGAAAGTGTAGTAGTTAAGAAACTTAGAGTGGTTTCATAGGTCGCAACATTATCATTTTGCTTAACTCTAGAAGCTATTTCTATTAGTGAACCCGTCTTGAACTGTTTCGTCTGAGTTACTAAGTAGAGCTTGATCCTTAGAGGTAGCCATGCTCAAATGACCTTTGAAAACATGCGATCTCTTTTAGCTAGGTTCTAGGCAACGAAATGTCCTTTTAACATGAAAAAGTGGACTAAGGAGACTTAGAGTGGTGTCCATAGGTCGCAACAATATCATTTTTGCTTTAATCTTGATGATATGTGTATTTGTTAACCCGTCATAAAGTACTTTGGTTGAATTAAGATATAGAGCTCGATACTTATATCTAGCAATGTTCATATGTTTCTTATACACATGTGATCTCTTTTAGCTAGGATCAAGGAAACGAAATGTCATTTTGACAAGAGAAAGTGTAGTTTAGAAACTTAGAGTGGTGTCATTGGTCGCAACATTATCATTTTGCTTAACTCTAGAAGCTATTTCTATTAGTGAACCCGTCATGAACTATTTCGCTTGAGTTATGAAGTAGAGCTTGATCTTTAGAGCTAGCCATGTTAATATGACCCTTGTACACATACGATATCTTTTAGCTAGAGGTTCTAGGGAACGAAATAACATTTTGACATGCGAAAGTGTACTAAGGAGACTTAGAGTGGTGTCATAGGTTGCACCATTATCATTTTCGCTTTAATCTTGATGATATGTGTATTTGTTAACCCGTCATGAAGTACTTTGGTTGAATAAAGATATAGAGCTTGATACTTATATCTAGCAATGTTCATATGTTCTTTATACACATGTGATTTCTTTTAGCTAGGATCAAGGAAACGAAATGTCATTTTGACAAGAGAAAGTGTAGTAGTTAAGAAACTTAGAGTGGTTTCATAGGTCGCAACATTATCATTTTGCTTAACTCTAGAAGCTATTTCTATTAGTGAACCCGTCTTGAACTATTTCGCTTGAGTTATGAAGTAGAGCTTAATCTTTAGAGCTAGCCATGTTAATATGACCCTTGTACACATACGATATCTTTTAGCTAGGTTCTAGGGAACGAAATAACATTTTGACATGTGAAAGTGTACTAAGGAGACTGAGAGTGGTGTCATAGATCGCACCATTATCATTTTAACTTTAATCTTGATGATATATGTATTTGTGAACCCGTCATGAAGTACTTTGGTTGAATAAAGATATAGAGCTCGATACTTATATCTAGCAATGTTCATATGTTCCTTATACACATGTGATCTCTTTTAGCTAGGATCAAGGAAACGAAATGTCATTTTGACAAGAGAAAGTCTAGTTAAGAAACTTAGAGTGGTGTCAAAGGTCGCAACATTATCATTTTGCTTTACTCTAGAAGCTATTTCTATTAGTGAACCCGTCTTGAACTATTTCACTTGAGTTATGAAGTAGAGCTTAATCTTTAGAGCTAGCCATGTTAATATGACCCTTGTACACATACGATATCTTTTAGCTAGGTTCTAGGGAACGAAATAACATTTTGACATGTGAAAGTGTACTAAGGAGACTTAGAGTGGTGTCATAGGTCGCACCATTATCATTTTCCTTTACTCTAGAAGCTATTTCTATTAGTGAACCCGTCTTGAACTATTTCACTTGAGTTATGAAGTAGAGCTTAATCTTTAGAGCTAGCCATGTTAATATGACCCTTGTATACATACGATATCTTTTAGCTAGGTTCTAGGGAACGAAATATAATTTTGACATGTGAAAGTGTACTAAGGAGACTTAGAGTGGTGTCATAGGTCGCACCATTATCATTTTAACTTTAATCTTGATGATATATGTATTTGTGAACCCGTCATGAAGTACTTTGGTTGAATAAAGATATAGAGCTCGATACTTATATCTAGCAATGTTCATATGTTCCTTATACACATGTGATCTCTTTTAGCTAGGATCAAGGAAACGAAATGTCATTTTGACAAGAGAAAGTCTAGTTAAGAAACTTAGAGTGGTGTCATAGGTCGCAACATTATCATTTTGCTTTACTCTAGAAGCTATTTCTATTAGTGAACCCGTCTTGAACTATTTCGCTTGAGTTACTAAGTAGAGCTTGATCCTTAGAGCTAGCCATGCTCATATGACCTTTAAAACATGCGATCTCTTTTAGCTAGGTTCTAGGCAACAAAATGTCCTTTTAACATGAAAAAGTGGACTAAGGAGACTTAGAGTGGTGTCATAGGTCGCAACAATATCATTTTTGCTTTAATCTTGATGATATGTGTATTTGTTAACCCGTCATAAAGTACTTTGGTTGAATTAAGATATAGAGCTCGATACTTATATCTAGCAATGTTCATATGTTTCTTATACACATGTGATCTCTATTAGCTAGGATCAAGGAAACGAAATGTCATTTTGACAAGAGAAAGTGTAGTTTAGAAACTTAGAGTGGTGTCATAGGTCGCAACATTATCATTTTGCTTAACTCTAGAAGCTATTTCTATAAAGTGAACCCGTCATGAACTATTTCGCTTGAGTTATGAAGTAGAGCTTGATCTTTAGAGCTCAGCCATGTTAATATGACCCTTGTACACATACGATATCTTTTAGCTAGGTTCTAGGGAACGAAATAACATTTTGACATGCTAAGGTGTACTAAGGAGACTTAGAGTGGTGTCATAGGTTGCACCCATTATCATTTTCGCTTTAATCTTGATGATATATGTATTTGTGAATCCATCATGAAGTACTTTGGTTGAATAAAGATATAGAGCTCGATACTTATATCTAGCAATGTTCATATGTTCCTTATACACATGTAATCTCTTTTAGCTAGGATCAAGGAAACGAAATGTCATTTTGACAAGAGAAAGTCTAGTTTAGAAACTTAGAGTGGTGTCATAGGTCGCAACATTATCATTTTGCTTAACTCTAGAAGCTATTTCTATAAGTGAACCCGTCATGAACTATTTCGCTTGAGTTATGAAGTAGAGCTTGATCTTTAGAGCTAGCCATGTTAATATGACCCTTGTACACATACAATATCTTTTAGCTAGGTTCTAGGGAACGAAATAACATTTTGACATGCGAAAGTGTACTAAGGAGACTTAGAGTGGTGTCATAGGTTGCACCATTATCATTTTCGCTTTAATCTTGATGATATATGTATTTGTGAATCCATCATGAAGTACTTTGGTTGAATAAAGATATAGAGCTCGATACTTATATCTAGCAATGTTCATATGTTCCTTATACACATGTGATCTCTTTTAGCTAGGATCAAGGAAACGAAATGTCATTTTGACAAGAGAAAGTCTAGTTAAGAAACTTAGAGTGGTGTCATAGGTCGCAACATTATCATTTTGCTTAACTCTAGAAGCTATTTCTATAAGTGAACCCGTCATGAACTATTTCGCTTGAGTTATGAAGTAGAGCTTGATCTTTAGAGCTAGCCATGTTAATATGACCCTTGTACACATACGATATCTTTTAGCTAGGTTCTAGGGAACAAAATAACATTTTGACATGCGAAAGTGTACTAAGGAGACTTAGAGTGGTGTCATAGGTTGCACCATTATCATTTTCGCTTTAATCTTGATGATATATGTATTTGTGACTCCGTCATGAAGTACTTTGGTTGAATAAAGATATAGAGCTCGATACTTATATCTAGCAATGTTCATATGTTCCTTATACACATGTGATTTCTTTTAGCTAGGATCAAGGAAATGAAATGTCATTTTGACAAGAGAAAGTGTAGTAGTTAAGAAACTTAGAGTGGTTTCATAGGTCGCAACATTATCATTTTGCTTAACTCTAGAAGCTATTTCTATTAGTGAACCCGTCTTGAACTATTTCGCTTGAGTTATGAAGTAGAGCTTAATCTTTAGAGCTAGCCATGTTAATATGACCCTTGTACACATACGATATCTTTTAGCTAGGTTCTAGGGAACGAAATAACATTTTGACATGTGAAAGTGTACTAAGGAGACTGAGAGTGGTGTCATAGGTCGCACCATTATCATTTTAACTTTAATCTTGATGATATATGTATTTGTGAACCCGTCATGAAGTACTTTGGTTGAATAAAGATATAGAGCTCGATACTTATATCTAGCAATGTTCATATGTTCCTTATACACATGTGATCTCTTTTAGCTAGGATCAAGGAAACGAAATGTCATTTTGACAAGAGAAAGTCTAGTTAAGAAACTTAGAGTGGTGTCATAGGTCGCAACATTATCATTTTGCTTTACTCTAGAAGCTATTTCTATTAGTGAACCCCGTCTTGAACTATTTCGCTTGAGTTACTAAGTAGAGCTTGATCCTTAGAGCTAGCCATGCTCATATGACCTTTAAAACATGCGATCTCTTTTAGCTAGGTTCTAGGCAACGAAATGTCCTTTTAACATGAAAAAGTGGACTAAGGAGACTTAGAGTGGTGTCATAGGTCGCAACAATATCATTTTTGCTTTAATCTTGATGATATGTGTATTTGTTAACCCGTCATAAAGTACTTTGGTTGAATTAAGATATAGAGGCTCGATACCTATATCTAGCAATGTTCATATGTTCCTTATACACATGTGATCTCTTTTAGCTAGGATCAAGGAAACGAAATGTAATTTTGACAAGAGAAAGTCTAGTTAAGAAACTTAGAGTGGTGTCATAGGTCGCAACATTATCATTTTGCTTAACTCTAGAAGCTATTTCTATAAGTGAACCCGTCTTGAACTATTTCGCTTGAGTTACTAAGTAGAGCTTGATCCTTAGAGCTAGCCATGCTCATATGACCTTTGAAAACATGCGATCTCTTTTAGCTAGTCCTTTTAACATGAAAAAGTGGACTAAGGAGACTTAGAGTGGTGTCATAGGTCGCAACAATATCATTTTCGCTTTAATCTTGATGATATATGTATTTGTGAACCCGTCATGAAGTACTTTGGTTGAATAAAGATATAGAGATCGATACTTATATCTAGCAATGTTCATATTTTCCTTATACACATGTGATCTCTTTTAGCTAGGATCAAGGAAACGAAATGTCATTTTGACAAGTGAAAGTCTAGTTAAGAAACTTAGAGTGGTGTCATAGGTCGCAACATTATCATTTTGCTTTACTCTAGAAGCTATTTCTATTAGTGAACCCGTCTTGAACTGTTTCGCTTGAGTTACTAAGTAGAGCTTGATCCTTAGAGCTAGCCATGCTCAAATGACCTTTGAAAACATGCGATCTCTTTTAGCTAGGTTCTAGGCAACGAAATGTCCTTTTAAACATGAAAAAGTGGACTAAGGAGACTTAGAGTGGTGTCATAGGTCGCAACAATATCATTTTTGCTTTAATCTTGATGATATGTGTATTTGTTAACCCCGTCATAAAGTACTTTGGTTGAATTAAGATATAGAGCTCGATACTTATATCTAGCAGTGTTCATATGTTTCTTATACACATGTGATCTCTTTTAGCTAGGATCAAGGAAACGAAATGTCATTTTGACAAGAGAAAGTGTAGTTTAGAAACTTAGAGTGGTGTCATTGGTCGCAACATTATCATTTTGCTTAACTCTAGAAGCTATTTCTATTAGTGAACCCGTCATGAACTATTTCGCTTGAGTTACTAAGTAGAGCTTGATCCTTAGAGCTAGCCATGCTCAAATGACCTTTGAAAACATGCGATCTCTTTTAGCTAGGTTCTAGGCAACGAAATGTCCTTTTAACATGAAAAAGTGGACTAAGGAGACTTAGAGTGGTGTCATAGGTCGCAACAATATCATTTTTGCTTTAATCTTGATGATATGTGTATTTGTTAACCCGTCATAAAGTACTTTGGTTGAATTAGATATAGAGCTCGATACTTATATCTAGCAATGTTCATATGTTTCTTATACACATGTGATCTCTTTTACCTAGGATCAAGGAAACGAAATGTCATTTTGACAAGAGAAAGTGTAGTTTAGAAACTTAGAGTGGTGTCATTGGTCGCAACATTATCATTTTGCTTAACTCTAGAAGCTATTTCTATTAGTGAACCCGTCATGAACTATTTCGCTTGAGTTATGAAGTAGAGCTTGATCTTTAGAGCTAGCCATGTTAATATGGACCCTTGTACACATACGTTATCTTTTAACTAGGTTCTAGGGAACGAAATAACATTTTCACATGCGAAAGTGTACTAAGGAGACTTAGAGTGGTGTCATAGGTTGCACCCATTATCATTTTCGCTTTAATCTTGATGATATATGTATTTGTGACTCCGTCATGAAGTACTTTGGTTGAATAAAGATATAGAGCTCGATACTTATATCTAGCAATGTTCATATGTTCCTTATACACATGTGATTTCTTTTAGCTAGGATCAAGGAAATGAAATGTCATTTTGACAAGAGAAAGTGTAGTAGTTAAGAAACTTAGAGTGGTTTCATAGGTCGCAACATTATCATTTTGCTTAACTCTAGAAGCTATTTCTATTAGTGAACCTGTCTTGAACTATTTCGCTTGAGTTATGAAGTAGAGCTTAATCTTTAGAGCTAGCCATGTTAATATGACCCTTGTACTCATACGATATCTTTTAGCTAGGTTCTAGGGAACGAAATAACATTTTGACATGTGAAAGTGTACTAAGGAGACTGAGAGTGGTGTCATAGGTCGCACCATTATCATTTTAACTTTAATCTTGATGATATATGTATTTGTGAACCCGTCATGAAGTACTTTGGTTGAATTAAGATATAGAGCTCGATACCTATATCTAGCAATGTTCATATGTTCCTTATACACATGTGATCTCTTTTAGCTAGGATCAAGGAAACGAAATGTAATTTTGACAAGAGAAAGTCTAGTTAAGAACTTAGAGTGGTGTCATAGGTCGCAACATTATCATTTTGCTTAACTCTAGAAGCTATTTCTATAAGTGAACCCGTCTTGAACTATTTCGCTTGAGTTACTAAGTAGAGCTTGATCCTTAGAGCTAGCCATGCTCATATGACCTTTGAAAACATGCGATCTCTTTTAGCTAGGTTCTAGGCAACGAAATGTCCTTTTAACATGAAAAAGTGGACTAAGGAGACTTAGAGTGGTGTCATAGGTCGCAACAATATCATTTTCGCTTTAATCTTGATGATATATGTATTTGTGAACCCGTCATGAAGTACTTTGGTTGAATAAAGATATAGAGATCGATACTTATATCTAGCAATGTTCATATTTTCCTTATACACATGTGATCTCCTTTTAGCTAGGATCAAGGAAACGAAATGTCATTTTGACAAGAGAAAGTCTAGTTAAGAAACTTAGAGTGGTGTCATAGGTCGCAACATTATCATTTTGCTTTACTCTAGAAGCTATTTCTATTAGTGAACCCGTCTTGAACTGTTTCGCTTGAGTTACTAAGTAGAGCTTGATCCTTAGAGCTAGCCATGCTCAAATGACCTTTGAAAACATGCGATCTCTTTTAGCTAGGTTCTAGGCAACGAAATGTCCTTTTAACATGAAAAAGTGGACTAAGGAGACTTAGAGTGGTGTCATAGGTCGCAACAATATCATTTTTGCTTTAATCTTGATGATATGTGTATTTGTTAACCCCGTCATAAAGTACTTTGGTTGAATTAAGATATAGAGCTCGATACTTATATCTAGCAGTGTTCATATGTTTCTTA
>JAKUCM010006032.1:0-41152 GCA_023374145.1 Lepidium sativum
AAAATGAGATTATTTATAGCACTGAAAACTTCTCTGTCCCATCACTAGTTGTTGAGTTAATATTGTTTATTTGGTTACAATTTATTTCTTCGATTTATGGGCTTTTCGTTTTCGAACACACTACGAAGAATTTCAGATAATTGTAGGTCTGACTATTTGTGCTTCATATATCTTTGTAATCAATTGTTTTTTCATATTTTTGTGTTTAGATAATATGTTATTTTGTATTATGTCTTAATAATATTATGTCGAATATTTATAAAATTAAATAATAAAATTTATTACTATTATGCAGTAATTATGTCAAATTTGGCTAAACACGAGATCACCACCCTTGATATATAGGGAAAAAATTATATGAGATGGAAATATGCCGCAAAAATGCATCTTAGAGGAAGAAAACTCATCGATACCATCAATAAGTCGAAACCGACTTCCGATGAGCAAAAAGCTAATGCTATGATATTTTTGGTCCACCATATCCATGATAGTTTAAAAGACGAATACATAACAAAAAGAAGATCCTGCAGATCTTTAGCAATCACTCAAAGATAGGTTTGGTCACCAGAAATATGTGATCTTACCGAAAGCTAAACATGAGTGGCTAAACCTCCGGCTTCAGGATTACAAAAGTGTAAGTGAATATAATTCCGCTCTGTTCAGAATCACTTCTAGTATAATGTTATATGGAGAGAGAATAAGTGATTATGATATGATAAAAAAAACTCTCCAAACATTTCATCCTGGAAATGTAGCCCTGCAACAACAATATCGGGATAAGGGATACACGACGTATCCAGAATTAATACAAGTTCTCCTTGTAGCAGAACAAAATAATGAACTTGTAATTCTAAACCATCAATCACGTCATATTGGATCAACATCATTCCCATAAGCGAATGTTACATCATCAACTTACAATAATTATGGACGTGGTCGTGGTCGAAGTAATTACCGTGGTAGTGGACAATGATGATATGGACGTGGACATGGACGTGGAAAAGGAAGAAAATCACATCCTAATGATCTCAACAATGAAATAAATAATAAAAGGTTAAAAGGGAAAAAAGTTAAAAAGGCAACATGACGAAAGTTGTTATAAGTGTGGCATGAAAGGGCATTGTGGAAATGTTGGTCATTCATTTGATAATGAAGTTGGACTTTCTTTTAACCGTAATGTCGAACCACCTTTTGATAATATAAATAATGAAATATATCTCGATGTGGCTGATTTGGCTATTGATTCTATAGATATCAACGAAATCCAAAGAGAGTAAAATCTTTCTGAAGAAGAAAATATGACATGATGTATAAATAACTATGGTTTCATAATATTGTTTTCTGCCTTGTAATATAAAGTTTGTATAAACGCGTCTATCCTGAATATTTTCGTATCAGAAAATTTTGAAATGCGAAAAATTATTAAAGATAAAAATATTTCTCTTTCCTTTAAGTGAACAATTCCGCTGGAAGCGTGAATACTATATCTGGAAATGCAAAAATTATTATAGGCTCTAGAAGAGCTTGTTTTTCAATGCCAAGGGGAACAAAATTTGAGATAGAGAATGCATTATATTCCCCCAAATCATATAGAAATTTGTTGAGTTTCAAAGATATCCGCAGAAATGGATATCACGTAGAGACCATAAATAAATATGGTATAGAGTATCTTTGCATTACTTCAGTTAATTCGAAAAAGAAATGTATATTGGAAAAACTACCCAATTTATTCTCTGGAATGTAATTCACAAAGATAAATCTGACTGAATCATATGTTATAGTAAACCCAAAGTTTACATGTATATTCAAAATCTGGCATGAACGTTTAGGGCACCCTGGTTCAGTCATGATGCGAAAGATTGTGGAAAACACAAATGACCATTCCTTGAAAAACGAGAAGATTTTTCAAATGAAAGAATTTCCATGTAATACTTGTTCTCTTGGATAACTAATAACTCGATCATTACCAGCCAAAGTTAAAAATGAATCTCTGGTATTCTTAGAAATAATACATGGTGATATATGTGGACCTATACATCCATAATGCGAGCCATTTAGATACTTTATGGTATTAATTGATGCATATAGTAGATGATCACATGTGTGTCTATTGAGCACGCGAAATATGGTTTTCGAAAAATTCATTGCCTTAATAATCATGTTGAGGGCACAATTTCAGATTATACAATAAAAAGGTAAGACTTGATACTGCTGGTGAATTCACCTCACAAGCCTTCAATGACTATTGTATGTCATTGGGAATAGATGTTGAACACTTAGTCCGCATGTTCACACACAAAACGGCATGGCTGAGTCTTTAATCAAACAGTTACAAATTATTGTTAGACCGTTAATAATGAGAACAAAACTCCCAATTTCAATATGATGTCATGCAATTTTGCATGCTACAACACTAATTCAAATAAGACCGAGTGCATATAATAAATACTCCCCACTAGAATTAACATCTTGCCAGAAGCCAGAATAGCTCATCTCCGTGTTTTGTGGGTGTGCAGTTTATGTCCCCATAGCGCCACCACAAAGAACAAAATGGAACCACAAGGAGACTGAGAATATATATTGGTATACATCAACAAGTCTAATTCGGTATTTGGAACCAAAAACAGGTGATATGTTTACGGAATGTTTTGCCGATTGTCATTTTAATGAAGATGAATTTCCAGCATTAGGGGGAGGAACTTAATCTCTTAGCGACATCACATGGTACACATCATCGTTGTGGCACCTTGATCCCCCCTACGAAACAATGTGATCTGGAAGTTCAGAAAATTGTGCATTTGCTAAATATGGCAAATCAAGTACTAGATGCATTCACTTATACAAAAAGAGTGACAAAGTCATACATACCCGCTATGAATATTCCATCCAGAGTTGATGTTCCGGAAGAACAAAATGATGGAAACATAACAATGAACTCAAGGCTCAATTGAAAAAGGGGAAACCAATGTGGTTAAAAGATAAAAATCCTCGAAAGAAAAAAGAATTTGGGAGAAATACATAATAATGGTCTAGAAGAATCAATATATACAGAGAAAATTCTTGAAGACGAAGATAAAGAAACACATGAGATCTCCATCAAATATACCCAAAACGGAAATCTTTGGGTTAGAAATGAAATAAAGATGATGATGAAATTTTCTCATTTTCTGTATCAAAAGAAATTGATAATGAAAGTGATGATCCAGATCTAAGGTCCATATTAGAATACCAGAAAAAGACCATGATTGGGAGAAAAGGAAAATGGCCATGACAACTGAATTGAACTCCCTTAATAAGAGAAAAGTTTTTGAATCTATTGTCATAACGTCTGAACACATAAAATCTGTTGGTTTTATTTGAAAAAGAAATAAGAAAATGAGGTAACAAGGTATAAAGCTCGACTTTTTACCCAAGGTTTTTCTCAAAGACTGGAATTGATTATGAAGAAAAATATTCTCCGGTAATGGATGCAATCACTTTCAGATTTTTTGATGAGCCTAACAACATATAAAAATCTAGAAATGCATCTAATAGACGTTGTGACAAGATATCTATATGGATCACTTGATAATGATATATATAAATATATATGTGAAAATCTCAGAAGGATTAAAGATGCCTGGAGCATTTAACTCAAAAATCCAAAGAAATATGTTTAGTCAAATTACAACGATCACTTTATGGATTAAAACAATCCAGATGCATGTGGTATAATCACTTAAGTGAATATTTGTTGAGTAAAGGGGTTATACCAACCAATGCAATATGCTTTTGCGTATTTATCAAGAAATTTATATCTGGATTTGTGATCATTGTTGTATATGTTGATGACTTGAACATAATTGGTACTCAAAAAGAAATCGATGAGATAAAAGCTCACATGAAGAAAGAATTTGAAATGAAAGATCTCGGTCAAACAATATGAGGCACTGCAATATCTTGGCGTTCCCAAAAGCAGACTCTAGTTGCTACCTCCCCATGCTAAAACAATTGTACTCCACGAAGCATGTAGAGAATGTGTATGACTCAAATCCATGACACAATACATACAAGAAACAAGCGGAATAGTCATAAATAAAGGGCCAACAAAACTGTTTGAAGATAATGTTGCTTGTGTCGCTCAAATCAAAGAAGGTTATATTAAGAGCGATCGAACGAAACATATCTCCCCCATGATTTTTGTCTTACACACGAGAACTTGAGAATAATCAAGAAGTGGATATTCAATATATACGATCAACAGACAATGCAAGCAAATCTGTTTACAAAAGCGCTTCCCACTACAACATTCATAAAACATGTTCATAGTATCAAAATGTTAATTACGAAATTTTATGATATCCATATTTTCTAGGGGAGATTATATCACTATACTCTTTTTCTCTCATCATGGTTTTTATCCCACTGAATTTTTTCATTACAAGATTTTTAATGAGGCAGTGTTTAATAGATAATTGAAGATAAGTAATTAAGAGGGAATATAATAAATATAGGTAAAAATTACCTATGCTATAGGGTATAATAATTATGTATGTAAAATATCTATAATATTTTAATATATTATAATATAGTATAAATATGTCATTCATACATAAATAATTATACAAGAGAGAGCAAAAAGCAAAACGAAATATTATAACATACAATTATTCTTCTTCTCTCCTACCTAGTTCTACTTCTTCATTTTGATTTTCTACAAAAATTATATACAATAATATAATATAAAATACACTAAATAATCAATTTTTATATACATTTTTATAATTGTTGTAAGTTGATATTTTTTATATAATTCATGTGGGAAATAAAATTCTATTCTTTAGAAAACATATTTTATTTTAACCGGAACCACAATCTTCACTCAGTGCGCCGCGATCTCGTCGTGCTGTCCCATATTTCTCCGAAGCAATATCCCGTTTATCTTCCTCGTCTGTTTTTGTAAGCTTTCAATTTGTTGATTATATATTTTTTCTTGCCACTAATAGTTCTGGCTTCTGCTAATTTTAAAGTAAAGAGATTGATGAACCCTAATCGAATGACCGGTCGTCGAAATCTTATCTAGAACATAACCTCGTAATGTTTTAAATTCACTGATGTTTATATAAACGGAACCTATATGAATCATTCTGTTGAATTGATCGCGTATGAGACAGAAACCCTAATCTCGGGTACCATTATCTTCAATGAATCAGATAATACCGCGCCTCTCTTGATCATGCCCGTTTCTTTACGAGCAAGATAAGCACGTTTCCTCTGCTATTTGACCGGACAGGTAGTAGTAATTATCGCAGTTTCGTTCAATCCACCATCTGGATTAGCTTTGTCGTAAATTGAACAACTCAGGATGTTTTTTGTGTGTGTATCTTTGCAGGAGAGAGGTGTGCTTAGATGCCAGGAACGAACGTCATTGCTTCATCATTGGAAGCTCACAAAGGAGCAGATAGAATTGGTAGACAAAGCAGGTTTTGGTTGGTTTAGGCTAATAGGCTCAATTAGTTTGAACAATTCGTTGATCTCTGCCCTTGTTGAGAGATGGCGCCGGGAAACCAATACGTTTCACTCCCTTGTGGCGAAATGACAATCACTCTCGATGAGGGTATCCTTGATTCTCGGACTTGCTGTTGATGGCAAACCTGTGGTTGGTGTTAAGGAAAAAAGATGAAGACCCTTCTCAGTATGTCTCAGACTCTTGGGGAAATTACCCAAAGGAGAACTAAGTGGTAATCGAGTGACTGCAAAATGGTTGAAGGAGAATTTTGCAGAGTGTCCAAAGAGAGCTACAATGAAAGAGACTGAGTATCATACTCGTGCTTATCTTATATACCTTATTGGGAGCACGATTTTTGCAACGACAGATCCCAGTAAGATCTCTGTTGATTACCTTATTCTCTTTGATGATTTGAGAAAGCTGGAGAGTATGCTTGGGGTGGCTGCGGCACTAGCTTTCTTATATAGACAAATTGGGAATGCTTCTCAACGGTCTCAGAGTATCATTGGTGGTTGCTTGACACTTTTGCAGGTTTGTTTTCGTTGTTCTGGTGCTCTGTTTCATCTTTTAGAGCATCATCTTCTCTGTTTTTTCTTTTCACCTGAGAAGCTTTTACCAAGTGTGTTACCATACTCAGTGTTGGAGTTACTTTCACCTCAATATTGACCGGCCAAAGAGAACTACTCGTCCAGTTTCCACTAGCACTGTTGTGGAAAGGAAGGCAACAGAGTCGATCAAAGAATGACTTGTTCAAATATCGCAAGGCACTTGACAATCTAGATCCATCAAATGTAATAGTGAAATCATTGGCTTCTCATACATTTCTTGGTTCTTAATCCCTTATGAATCTTTGTTACCAATGAATTCTCTTTAGGTTAGTTGGTGCCCCTTTGAAGGAGATCTTGACATTGTGCCACAATGCTTCAAAGACAACCTTCTACTTGGAAGGTCCAGAACAAAATTGATTGGTCCGAAATTGGTAGAATGGCACTTCCCAGATCGATGTATGAAGCAGTTTGGGCTGTGTCAAGTTATCCCTGGAGAAGTTCCTCCTAGAAAAAATGAGAAAAACCATGACGAAGACTTAGTGGAAGACATGAGCACAGCAGACGAAGAATGGATGAGAAGAAGGGAAAACATTGTGGAGAATGAAGAAGGAAATGGTGACGAAACAGAATATATGCAGTGGTTCAATAGCATCACAGTCCCAAAGCTTCACAGAGATACAAGTCTTGAAGCTGATATAATGAATGTGGTATATAGATCTTCTTGGTTATTTATGCGGAATAACATTGAAATCGTTCCTTAATACAACTTGTGTTTCTTTTGTAGCAAGCTGCTATACTCCAGTTTGACGACGTAGCGTCAACATTGTCACTAGAGGATCTACACCCAGAGGAGAGAGAGGCATTTGAAGAAGCAGTGATGTCTATGTCCAATGCCTTGAAAGTAGGAGATTGGTATGAGGCTTCAACAACCAATAAACGCAAGCGGAGGGAGGAACAACCAGAGTGAAGAGTCTTCTTTTGGTAGGCATTTCACTTGGAGAAAGAAGTAGTAAGTCACATTACTCACTTGAGTGTTTGCTTTCACAAGCATCATATGTCTTGCTAATTGTTTAACTTTAGAAGTAGAGACCTTAGTTTGTTTTGTCATATTTAAAGAGGTACATAAGTTCAAGAGAGGCTTCGATTAACGTTCCTTCACTCTCATCATCTCATTCTTCAACTATAATGCAAAAGAGGCATCAGTTAAATGTTGGGAAAATGTCAATTTAACCTGAAAATAATTAATTTAATCTTGAATTTTGGATTTGGATTATACCTTTAATTGTTTTTTGATTTTTGAAAAACTCTCAACTTTGCATTGACTCGGCCAAGTGAGCTTTCCGATAATCTTAAATCGAAAGTGACTCTGAAATTAAAAAAACAAATTGGCTTTTAGAAGTTCGATTCATTTCTTATCTTCTTTCTCAAGAATTCATAAATTTAATATTCTCTTTTCTTTCAAGAATGAATTTAAATTTGTCGGTTTGAAATGTTGTCTTTGATACTTCAAACAAACGAATATAACTTCGTTCTTGAAAGAAAAGAGAAAATCAAGCTTAGGGATTCTTCTGGAGAAAGATAAGATGTGAATCAAACTTCCAAAAATCAATTTGACTTTTGATTTCAGAGTCAATTTCGATTTAAGATTATCAGAAGGTTTAATTGGCCGAGTCAACGCAAAGTTGATTTTTTTTCCGAAAATCAACAAAAAAATTGAAGGTTTAACCAACCATATTCAAAGTTCAAAGTTAAATCAATTATTTTTGGTAATTACAAGGATAAATTGACATTTTTCTTATATATATATTAGTCAAGTTTATATTGACCAGAAAATCTTTGTGTAAAAGGAGGACAAAATATAAAGATCGTGCAAAAATAGGGGCACCGAGAAAGAGGTTCGTTTACGAGTCAAAGATAGCTGTTGGGGAAAAGGAAGTGGTCCTAACACTCGATAGGGACATCTTATGACCATTGGAGCTAGAAGACAAAATGTGGTCCACACAAAAGTGGTCCTCACACCTTGGGACCACTTTTGTCTTTATCTTTCTTTGTATTTTGGCTATAAAATATCTTGTAAAACCTTTTTTACACTTAATGAAAAACGATGAGATTGAATCTCTTTTACTCTCGATTTCTCTCTACAATTCTCCAATAATTCTCTATCTCTAGTCGAAATTCTTACATGGTATCAATGCTTTCTTCGATTCTTAAGCGTTTTTCTCGATTCAAAATCTGTTTTTTCTACCAAATCTCTGTTTTCTTGGTTTTTTCGTGCAAATCTCCATTGTTGTACGGACAAAAGCTCGAAATTGAAGGAAGAAAACCGCCTTTGACCCTAAAAACACCAAAAGCTTCAACCTTTGGTGTAGAAACAAGTCAAAGTTTCTATCTTTCTCAACAAAATTTCGAAATCTTTCTAGATCAGTCTTTGTTTCTTGGTTGCTATGGATTTCAACCATGGAAAATCACCGATTGTTTCTGTGACTCTAAAAGGGGTTAACTACCTTCTTTGGCCAGAACCTTGAAGACAACAATCTTCACAAGAAGAGGTTTTTGGAGCCATATCGTGAAGGATAGACCACCAAGGGATTCTGTCTCAAGTGAAGGTGAAGATGAAGAATACCTTGAGGAGGATGATGAATGGTTCCAAACTGATCAAGCGGTCAAATCCATCATCCAAAGCTCCTTATATCCTCCAATCCTTGAGGCCTATTCATATTGTGAAACGGCTAGGGATCCATGGGATACCTTGAAGAAGGTATATGGAAACGTCTCAAACTTGACAAGAGTATTTGAAGTAAAGAAAGCTCTTACAAATCTTCTCCAAGAGGAAATGGAGTTCACGGAGTACTTTGGAAAGTTCAGATCCTTGTGGGCTGAACTGGATATGCTAAGGCCAATGTCCATAGATCCAAAAGTTGTCAAGGAACAGAACGAAGAAGATAAGGTTTTGGGGCTCTTGATGAACCTTAACCTGAACTATAAGGATCTAGTAAAGCACATATTGAGGTCAGCTGCTAGCTCGAGGTCCCTTCCATGCCTTGAAGATGTATGCTCTCAAATCCAAAAAGAGCAAGGTTCCATTGAGCTGTTCGAAGGAAAAGGATATTCAGGACTTCTTTCCGCAAGCAAGGTTCAAGACAGGTTTGAGGATATGAAGAAGTTGGTTTGCGATCACTGCAAAAAGAAAGGTCATTCAAAGGAAAAGTTATGGCTTGTCCATCCCCATCTTAAACCCGCGAATTTCAAGGATTCCAAAGCCAATGTGTCTCATGGAGCCTCGGAGGAATATGGGTCTATATCCGGTTCGATGCTCGGTTCCTTCTCAAAGGAACAAGAACGCCCATCCTCTTCCTCATTTATTGGAGACACTATGAAGAAGTCAGACATTGATGCCCTAATAAACTCTCTCAAATCCTTAAGAGATTCCGGTATTTGCTATTACACTCGAACTTTATTTAAACCGCCTTTTATTGACTCGGGAGCCTCTCACCATATGATTAGTGATAAGGATCTTGTTTGCAATATAGAGCCAGCTGTAGGGAGTGTTGTGATAGCAAATGGTAATAGGATATCGGTTAGTGGAGTAGAGAATTTAGACTTGTTCAACGGAAAAAGTCTAGAGCCTTCTATTTACCAGAATTTACCTCGAATCTCTTATTGGTTAGAAGGGTTGTTATGGACTTGAATTGTTATGCTATATTTGGACCTAATGGTGTGCAGTTTCAGGATATTGAGACTGGAAGCTTGCTCGGACAAGGAAAAGTGAAAAATGGACTTTATGTCCTTGAAGACCGTAAGTTTTTATCTCGATTTATTAGCAATAGTTCGGCTGTTTCTAATTCGGTTGTTGGTATCCCTAATAATCTTGTTTGGCATGCTAGAGTTGGACATCCTCATTTTCGTGCTATGAAACTTATGTTACCTAATTTTGTGTTTGACAATATCGATTGTGAAGCTTGCATTTTGGGAAAACATTGCAAATCGGTTTATCCTATATCATCTACTATCTATGAAAATTGTTTTGATCTTGGGCATTCGGATGTTTGGACTTCCCCTTGCTCCACTAGAGATCACCATAAATATTTTGTTACATTCATAGATGAAAAGTCAAAATATACATGGATAACCCTGATGCCATCAAAAGATAGAGTCTTTGATGCCTTTAGAATTTTTGAAAACTATATATCTAATCATTTCAACTCAAAATTGAAGGTACTAAGAACGGATAATGGAGGAGAATACATGAGTAACCCATTCCAAGAGCATTTAACCATGCAAGTGATCCTACATCAAACTAGTTGTCCATATAACCCACAACAAAATGGGGTTGCAGAAAGAAATAAAAGACACCTAATGGAAGTTACAAGATCCATTATGTTCCACATGAATGTCCCTAGAAGATTTTGGGGAGACGCGGTCATGACAGCTTGCTACCTCATTAATTGGACTCCAACAAAAATACTTCAAGATGCATCTCCATATAAGGTACTGAACATAACCGAACCTCCTTTGAATCACTTATGGGTGTTTGGTTGTATTTGTTTTGTCTTAGTGCCCGGAGAACTTCGAAACAAACTTAAAGCTAAAAGCACAAAGTGTATGTTCCTCGGCTATTCCTCCACCCAAAAAGGATATAAATGCTATGATCCGGAAACTAGGAGGGTTCTTGTGTCCCAGGATGTGAAGTTTATTGAAGATCGAGGATTCTATGACAAACGGAATTGGGATGACCTACAAGACCTATCCGAACCAGCCATGGATAGGGCTGCACGTCTCAAATTTCTTCTTGATCGTCTAGGAGTATCGGATCCCTCTTCACAAGCCCCTAGCACATCTACAAACAGCAGCATATCCCGAGATACAAATTCTTTGGGTGTAACATCTCGGGTCCCGGAAGCCCCGAATGCTCCTCGCTCCCCAAGACCGGCAAATGATGTCGATCCGGAGTATTTTCCTTCCGGACCTGAATTGGCTGCTCCCACAGTGGAACCAACAGCCCAACCACTCCAGAGAAGCACTTGTACTCGCAACACAATGGTCCATTACAACAATCAAGCCGTGGCACATCCTATTCCGAAGGGGTTTTCGGTTGACCTCATACCTTCCCATTTTCAAGCCTTCCTTGGTAAGATTGAGAAGGACCAGGTCCCTCAAAGCAACAATGAGGCTAAAGAAATCAAGGAATGGGTGGCTGCAGTTGATGATGAAATCCAAGCAATGGAAAGGAACCACACTTGGATAGAAGCGAATACCTCGGAAAATAATACCATGACCTCCAATTGGGTGTTCACCATCAAATACAAGAGTGATGACACAGTTGAGAGATACAAAGCAAGACTCGTTGCCCGAGGCTTCACCCAAACTTATGGGGTCGACTATCCCGATACATTCGCTCCGGTGGCTAAACTCCATACGGTAAGGGTCATTCTTTCCTTAGCTACTAACTTATCTTGAGAATTGTGGCGGATGGATGTGAAAAATGCTTTCCTTCAAGGAGAACTTGATGAAGAAGTACACATGATTCCACATCCCGGTCTAGAAACCAAAGCCACTCCCGGGAATGTTCTAAGGCTTCAAAAAACGATTTATGGCTTGAAGCAATCCCCTAGAGCTTGGTACCATAAGCTGAGATTTACCATCTGAGATCGTGGATTCAAGAAATTCAAAGCTGATCACACGCTCTTTACCCTCACAAGTTCCTAAAGTATTGTGGTGATATTGATTTATGTCGATGATCTTATCATCTTCTTAGATGATAAGGAAGACATCATGGCCACCAAACTCTATCATAAATCTGTTTTTGAAATTAAGGATCTTGGGGAATTAAGCTATTTCCTAGGGATTGAAATTTGTCGATCTTCGGAAGGCTTATTTCTCTCTCAAAGGAAATACATGCTTGATTTACTTAATGAGACAAGTATGACCGAATGTAAACTGGCCAAAACACCTCTTGAGGAAAGCTACAAAGTCAACTGAAAGGGGGAGAAGAATTTTGAAGCATTTGCGGACGCCTAACAATATCGGAGACTTGTCGGTAAATTGATATATTTTACTATATCTCGGCATGACTTGTGTTTTACAGTAAATCAAGTCAGCCAACATATGCAAGCCCCAACAAAATATCATTGGACAATGGTGGAACGAATCCTCAAATACATCAAAGGTAGTTTTGTCCAAGGAATTTGGATGGGAAGAAATGAAAGCTTGGATATTGTGGGGTATTGTGATGCGGATTGGGTCGGAGATCGGAATGATAGGAAGTCTACCACAGGGTATTGTACATTTGTTGGAGGCAACGTAGTAACTTGGAAGACAAAGAAGCAAAAGGTGGTGGCATGCTCTAGTGCCAAGGCGGAGTATAGGGCTATGTGAAGGCTGACCGATGAATTGGTGTGGCTTAGATCTCTCCTTAAGGACTTAGGCCAAAAATCAAATGAAACAACTTCTATGCATTGTGACAACCAAGCTGCAATTCATATAGCATCTAATCCGGTTTTTCATGAAAGGACCAAGCATGTGGAGGTGGACTGCCACAAAGTTCGTGAACGTATGGAAGAAGGTGTAGTTCTTTCATGTTATACCCTAAGTGAAGATCAATTGGCAGACATGTTCACCAAAGCTGCAAGTACCAATGTTTGCAATCATATCTATGGTAAACTTGGTCTTGTAAGCTTGGAGCACCCTTGACTCCAAGTCCTCTAACCTGAGTGCTACACACTCTTTTTCCCTCGGCTAAGGTTTTTTCCCAAGTGGTTTTCCTTATCGAGGTTTTTAATGAGATGTGGTGTTCGGGTTTCCGAGCTAAGCATTCATCCTGAATGTTTAGCTTGAGGGGGAGTATTAGTCAAGTCTATCTTGACCGAAAAATCTCTGTGCAAAATAAGAGCCAAAGATAATAAAAGTGCAAAAGGAGGGACAAAAGATAACGATCGTGCAAAAATAGGGGCACCAACAAAGATGTTCGTTTACGAGTCAAAGATAGCCGTTGGGGAAAAGGAAGTGGTCCTAACACTCGATAAGGACATCTTATGACCGTTGGAGCTAGAAGACAAAATGTGGTCCACACATTTTGTGGTCCATACAAAAGTGGTGCTCACACCTTGGGACCACTTTTGTCTTTATTTTTCGTTGTATTTTGGCTACAAAAAAACCCATATCCCAACTCCACCATCAATCAAGACAACAACGACGCATACATGTAAGAAAAAAGGCAAGGACATTCTGACACCGGAACTAAGAAAGACAGAATCCCACCCAAAAGAAAGACAAAAAAATAGAATATAGATACACAAAAACAAATTAGAGAAAGAAAAAGAGGAGAAGATGAAGTGAGCAAAACCTTTATAGAAATGTTCAATTTTGTCATTTCTGTTGCGCAAGTTTATTCTGTAGTCACCAAGTATCAATGAAACTTCTTCTTTCTTTACGATGATCCATGACTTTTTGTCTTTTTTGTCTCACGATTTTGGATTAAGAAATATCTTAATTACCTTGACGGATTAACTGGGCGAACTACTAATTTTTGGATAGGAGATACTTAACACGTTAAGTATCTTGCATGGGGATCACATTCACAATTTTTTTGATAATATAATCTAAAAGTATAGATTAATTAACGGACCTCCAAACAACTCCTAATTGCCCTAAGTAAATCTGTCAAAGTCATAAACCAAGTAGATTTATATTTTGTCCCATAGGTTGGGCTTTCGTGTTAATCCTAATGAATCATATTTTTCGTGGTTTATTCTGCCATCTTGTCCAATGAATTACTCTTTTTCCTGTTGGAGTTTCATTTTAGTTTTTAAGAATCCAATTTTTAATTGTGATGTTCATGAATTATTCAGAATATTCCAAAAGTTAATTTTTTTATTCTTCCCCAAGAGATCGTAAGAGTGGAAAGATTCGTGAGTCACACACTCTCATAATCCATTTTCTCTTCGTAGAATTCATTCCCTCCACTAAACAGATTCCATCGTAGTTGATGAAAGTAAGAGGAGTAGTTATGAACCTTGTCGACTACCCCCATGGAAGCATAACTTATGTTCGTTGCATCAGCCTCCATCCTGAAATTTTTTGTTTCAGAGGGTGAATCCGTTAATACTATTTTGGGTTTATCAACAATTTTCAAAAAAAATGTTCATCTCAATAATTTTGATTTCCCGCAATTCTTTCTAGTATTGTAAAATTAATAATATTTAAACTAGTCATATTTCACACATAAGTTGAATAAGATTTGCTAGAAATCTCATTTATCGTATTCCTTTTTGTAGAAGATAAAATATCTTCCACTTTTTGTTTGAGGTAAATTCAAAATTGTTCATTCTATAAGCAAGCTAGAATTCTAACCTTGTGTGAGGACCTACAATTTACTTGGGACAATTTGAGAAAATCCACCGAAACAAGTGGACAGAGTTGCCGGTTAACTTTATTTTAAACTCTCAGGCGACTTACCTATAAGCAAAATTCACCATAACTCGTAAATGAATGTAGCGAGAGAGAGGTTGGTTTCAGCATAATCCGTGTTTCCTTAAAAGATGGTGAGAGATTACTTGACAGTAATATACAAGAGCAAGAGAATTTGAAACCCATAACCTCCCTCTTCCCCTTCTGTCAAACGCCATTAAAAACCCAACAATATCAGTTAAACAATTTCTCGAGTGGAGACATGTAAGGAAAGAGATAGAAAGATATATTTTTGAAATCTGTAATGAATGTGGAAGGAGCAAAAGTTTGGAGTGAAGAAAGCACTAATGGCGGCTAATGATAGGCTCGATATGAAAGGTCCAGAGATTAATTACTCTTGTTTCTCTTTCTTCATTGGTTCGCTAGAACGAGAAGGACATACAGGACAAGACCAGCGCCACCTAATTGGTACCTAAAGCTTTTTTAAAAATTGTTAGCTTGTAAAGGGAATTGAACCCTCACTATATAGCAGATAAACAAAGTGTCAACCAACTGTAATAAAGGAGATACTGGAAAATTAGTGCCTCTAAATTTCTTATATTTTCTTCGTGTGTATCTTTTCTCAAATTCTCTTCTTTTCTTTTTAACTCTCCTTTCTCTTTCACTCTAGGTCATTTCTTCAAGGAACGAAAAAGTTTACCACTTTCTTTTCTTCTATAGATTGCGTCAATGGTGACAGTTATGTAAGGGTCCAGAGTTAGCAAGTTTTATTGGTTTGACGGTAACATAATAGCAAAAACAGGTGATAGTGACAAATCACATACAAGCCCATCAAGTGCATCAAATTCAGTCAAAGAAAGACATCACATGATAGTGACATACACCAACTTGCAACTGCAGAAACTAAAGTCTTATGCAAAAGCTCCTGCAAAGATTCATTATTTCTGAAAAACAGATTTGATCTACTCAAATCCCTATATTGTAATGATGAGAAGCCCAACTATATTGGTGTATTAGTTTAGGGTTTTAGAGCCTTTTATATAAGCTCATCTTTGTATCACTTAAACTCAACTTGAAAAAAGATCAAAAGTTCTCTGCAATCACTTTTGTTTTCATGATATCAGAGCTCCTATGTGGTAGAGGCTTTCCTCAACAGGTCTCCTCAACAGCAATCCCACAACAACGACAACTCCAGACCTATATGCCAAATATGTGGGAAAACAAGTCATATTGCTCTTAAGTGCTGGAACAAATTTGACAATAACTATCAGGGTGATGAGCTTCCTCAAGCCCTAGCAGCTCTTTAAGTCTCATACAGTTTAGGCAGAGAATGGTTTCTAGACTCTGGTGCAACTTCTCACATTGTTGTGCACCTGAGAAACTCACAAACATAACTCCCTATCATGGCACTGAAAACTTAATGGTTGCATATGGTAATTTCTTGCCTATAACTCACCGTTTCCACAAGTAGTTTGTTACTTAATGATACTCTGGTTTGTCCATCAGTTCAGAAGTCACTTCTATATGTCTCTAAGTTGTGTGAGGATTATCCTTGCGGTGTTTTCTTTGATGCTCATAAGGTGTATGTTCTGGATCAAAGAAAGTACTCACCAAGGGACCAAGACGTGAGGGGTTGTATGTGTTGGAGAATCAAGATTTCAAGAACTTTTATTCATCTCGACAACAAACCACTACCGATCATATTTGGAACCACCACTTAGGTCATGTAAATCAACATATTCTTCAACATCTACACAACAACAAGGCTATATCTACAACTAAGAGCAGCATATCCTCCATTTGTGGACCTTGTCAGATAGGGAAGAATTTAAGTTTACCTTTTTCATTGTCGGATTCAGTCACCTATGAACCATTAGCTAGAATTCATTGTGATCTTTGGGGTCATTCTCCTATTTCTTCTATACAAGGATTCAAGTACTATGTGGTATTTGTGGATAATTTTTCATGATTCAGTTGGTTTTTCCCACTTCGATTAAAATCATATTTCTATGGTGTCTTCTTAATGTTTCAAAAACAAGTTGAAAATCAGTTTAACAAGAAGATTAAAGCATTCCAAAGTGATGGAGGAGGAGAGTTTACCAGTAATCAGTTTACATCTCATTTAACAAATTGTGGTATAAAACACAGGATCTCATGTCCCTATACACCAGCTCAAAATGAAGTAGCTGAACGTAACCATCGACATCTAGTGGAACTCAGTATGGCCATGCTGTTTCATAGGCATGTGCCACTCAAGTACTGGGTAAAAGCCTTCCATACTACAAATTACATCACCAATATACTACCGTCTGCTGCTCGAAAATTTGAGATCCCATATGAAACTCTGAATCAAGAAAAACCAAATTACCCAGCTCTGCGGGTGTTTCGAAGTGCCTGATATCCTTGCCTTAGACCTTACACTTCTTATAAACTGGAACCAAGATCGCTACAATGTGTTTTTCTTGGTTACAGTGCTGCTTACAAAGGCTATTAATGTCTTTATCCACCCACTGGTAAGGTATATATCAATCGTCATGTCATCTTTGATGAAACACAGTTTCCATTTGTCAATAAGTATAAGAGTGTTCAGCCTCAGTACACCACTTCTATATTTCGAGCCTGGCAAATGGATTCACATGAATCAGAAATTGTGGATTCTTCATCATCGGAATACCTGGCCAATCCCTTATCAACACCAATTACCTTGCGATCTCCATCTCTTGAACCTGCAGTTGTTCTAACACCAAATCCTACACAACCTGCACAAGTATCAACGGAAATAGTTACAAATGATGCAGAGTTACCATAAGACATGGAGAATATGGAGGATATAGTACCTAACATGGAAAATATGGAGCTCCAAGAGAATTCAGAAACAAATGAAGAGCACCACGTAGATGCAAATCTTGAAGCACAATTAAATGATGCGGCTGCAGTAATAGACTTTAAAGCACCACTTAATGATGATTCTGTATAACATGTTACCACAAATGCTCACCATATGGCAACAAGATCAAAGTTTGGCATCTAGAAACCAAATCCCAAGTATGCTTTACTCACCATTTCAAGTCTAGAAACATAACCAAAAACTATTAAAACTGCCTTGAAAGATCTTCGTGGGAAAAATGCAATGACTGAAGAAATTATTGATCAAAGATCAAATTCCACTTGGCACTTGGTTCATGCAACAACAAAATGCATATATTAGGCTGTAAATGGATATTTTGAGTTAAGCTCAAGGCAAATGGAACGACGGATAAATTAAAAGCCAGATTGGTTGTCAAGGGCTATGATCAAGAAGAAGGTGTTGATTATTTGGAAACTTTCAGTCCAGTAGTCAAAACCTCAACAATTAGAACAGTTCTTGGAGTTGCAGCAGCTAAAAACTGCTATGTAACTCAGCTTGATGTTAAGTGTGCATTTCTCCATGGTGATATGTATGAGGAAATTACATATATATATATATATATGACTTAACCTACATGCTTTGAAGATCCACATTATCTCCATCGTATGTGTGCAAGCTTGACAAAGCTATTTATGGACTCAAGCAAGCCCCCATGATATAATTTGATAAGTTTAGCACATTTATCATTCAATATGGATTCACCTGCAATACCACTGATCCTTCACTGTTTGTTTACCATCATCATGATGAAAGATTGGTCTTACTGCTCTATGTTGATGACATAATCTTAACCAGAAGCAATACAGAACTTTTCAAACATCTCATTGCCACTCTCAATTCAAAATTCTCCATGAAGGATCTCGGCTCTCTCCATTACTTTCTTGGAATTCAAGTGGAACAACATGCCACTCGAATGTTTTTACATCTACATAAGTATGCAGAAGAAATTCTAAGTCAAGTGGGTATGGAATCCTGTAAGCCTATGCCTACACCATTACCACTAAGGCTTGATAAAACTCCAAATGGAACTGATTTATTTCCAGAACCAACAATTTTTCGAAGCATTGTTGGCAAGTTACATTATTTGACTCTTAGTAGGCCTGACTTGCAATTCTCAGTCAACTTCATATGCCAAAGAATGCATGCTCCAACTCTATCTGATTGGGCTCTTCTCAAACGCATCTTAAGGTATGTTTGAGGTTCAACTGCATAAGGTTTACATCTCAAACTGGCACTCTTTCAGTCTCTGGATTCAGTGACAATGATTGGGGTGGGTGTAAAGAAACAAGACGATCCAGCACTGGTTTCTATACTTTTGTTGGTTCCACTTTAGTGTTCTGGTGTGCAAAACGACAACCAACAGTCTTAAGATCTTCCACTGAAGCTGAATATAGATCACGAGCTGAAACAGAAGCATAGTTAATGTGGATTCCCTCACATCTTCGAGAGTTAACGTGGATTCCCTCCATTGTGACAACCTATCAGCTGTGTATCTCACAACCAATCCTTCATTGCATTCCATAACTAAACATTTCGAGTTAGATTGGCATTGCATATGAGAAAGACTAGCTTTAGGTTTCATTGAAACTATCCATGTTCCTGCAGCAAAACAACTTGCAGATATCTTCACTAAATTACTTCCTAAGGCTGCGTTCGTTGATCTCAGAGGCAAATTTGGCGTTGGAACTTCTCCCACCTCCAGTTTGAAAGAGGGTAACAACACAATAGCAAAAACAGGTGATTACAAATCTGTTTTTACGGTTCAAAATCAAACAAAAAAAAAACTGGGCTCAGCAACATACAAACCCATCAAATACATCAAATTCAGTCAAAGAAAGACATCACATGATAGTGACATACACCAACCTGATGCAAAAACTCCTGCAAAGATTCATTACCTCTTAAAAACAGAGTTGATATACTCCAATCCCTATATTGTAATGATGAGAAACCCAGCTATATTGGTGTATTAGTTTAGGGTTTTAGAACCTTCTATATAAGCTCATCTTTATATCACTTAAACTCAACTTGAAAAAAGATCGAAAGTTCTGTGCAATTCTCTTTTGTTTCAGTCTTCACATTACTTTTAGATAAAGATGAAATTTCTCGGCGACCGACAAAATCACGACGGCTCTGAAACAGAAAAGAAGAAAAAGAAGAAGCGCTTCCATCGCCACACACCTCACCAGATCCTACGGCTCGAATCGTATTAAGTATTTCTCTCAATGTTTTCTAGTTTTTTTTTCCATCTTCTCTGATAACTTTGTGTTTGTTTGCAACGAGTGTCAACATCCAGATAGGAATTAGAGTAACCTACTTAGTAGAGAATTGGGTTTAGCTCCAAGACAGATCAAACTCTGGTTTCAAAACACAAGAACACAAAAAAGGTTACTTTTTTTTTCTATAAAAGCTTCATTCTTTCATGTTTTTGGCACCATGAAAATCTCTAATTTTACCTCTCTCTTTTTTAATGCAGGTACAACATGAAAGAGCTGATAATTCTGCACGGAAAGAACATGATAAGATTCGTTGCGAAAACATTAGCATCAGAGAAGCTATTAAAGACGTCATTTGCCCTAACTGTGGTGATACTCATGTCAATAAAGACTTACTTTGATGAACAAAATCTCCGCATCTAAAATGCAAATCTTAGAGATGAGGTTTAGTTTTTTAACTAAAGCTTATTTGGTGTAATTATGATTGATTTTTTGTACAACTTCCGTTTAACATTTGGTGTTTTTATTTTTGCAGCTTGAGGTTTCGTATATTGCAGCTAAATTCATAGGGAGAGCAATCTCGCATCTTCCACCATTGCAAAATCAGATGTACATTTAGCCATTAGAGTTGCTCCATAACGGTCCTTCACTTGATTTTGATCTTCTTTCAGGAAGATGTTCTTCATTGGCTTTTCCTAATATGCCATCTCAACCAAACCTGATTTTATCAGACATGGATAAGTCTCTTATGACCAACATTGTCGTGACTGCTATGGAAGAATTGCTTATGCTTCTTCAAACAAATGAGCCTCTATGGGTCAGATGGATGCAAAGACATTCTCAATCTTGATAGCTATGAGAATCTATTCCCAAGGTCAAGTAGTCGGGGGTGAAAGAACAGTAACCTTCGAATGGAAGCATCTAGATCTTCTGGTGTTGTATTCACTAATGCTTTAACGCTTGTGGAAATGCTCATGGACTCCGTTAGTAGTAGCCCAAATTGAAGTTCTTTCCAGAATTTGATTCTCGTCTTTCTCAGTTTATATCTCAATCACGATCATATAGAATTCCTTCTGGTTGCTTGATTCAAGATATGTCCAATGACTATTCAAAGGTGTGTAACTGTCCTTATTTCATCATTAAACATTTTTAATCATCTGATTGAGTCCTTCAAATGAAAAATGACATGTTAATTGGGTCGAGCATGCTGATTTCAAGGAGAAAGAATCGATCCATGAGTTGTATAGAAATAGTGTTCACAAAGGTTCCCCGTTTTAATTTTTTTTTTTTGTATTTTTTTTTCTAAGAACCCCCAAATGGAGTTCTTTGATGTGGATGGTCTAACAACACATGCTCGACAGTTGTGTTGGGTCTGGATGAATTTCGAATACGCGTGAATTCACATAAAAGCTGACATGAAACAAACGGAATGGTGCTATGTGCAGCCATTGTTGGGCCAACGTTTTTGTATCATTAAGCCAATTGGCTTATTGGATCAAATGTTGGCTTATGTGAATGAGAAATATGGTGGATTAGCAGTTTGGGTTAGAATATGGCCATATTTTATTTGAGCCCTTTATAAAATAAAATAAAATCTTAAAAGACTAACCTTATTAGTCTTGTTGAAAAATAAAAAGACGGCTCCTATTCTTATGGTAACCTCAACGAGACTTGGTAACAACTTGGACCACGTTCTTTGTTGCTTATAGAAAGAAGAGTGAAGACTTACTCTCTCCAACGGTTTCCAGAAGAAAAAATTCACTGCAACTATTCTTCCACTTTTGTCAAGTCTCAGAGTGTAGAGTAGAAATCAGAGTTCGCAGATTCCGTGGATTGGTGTACCATCAACGGTCTCACCACAGTTCTATCATGGGACTCAAAAACGCAATCAACCAAGTTTGTTGTGTTTCTAGACAAATTGTAGGTTTTGAAATTGTTTACATAAACGGTATCTGCTATTTCTTTGGTTTCATTGGATCGTTTATTGTAAAACAATAGTTTTTTCTATAAAAAAACGTGACCAAGGTTTTGATAAATTGATTAAAAATTCAAAATTGATTTTAGTTTTGATAAGTGGATCACGTGATAAAACGTTTTGATAAGTTGCAGCCACGTTTTGACTTCTCGTTTTGAATTTTTTTTTGACAAACACGTTATAAAAAGTCATTAATGGTATTTGAAAATTTTAAATAAATTCTGCGAATCATTAGTTGATTTGATATAAGATTATTAACAAGGATTTACAAGTTTAATACTCTGCGAATTTTTTTTTAATTGTTTGAAAAATGAAAAAAAAAAAAGTTAAAAACCTATTGACTTATCTCTGCAAATCGAGAGAACGTCTTCAGTCAGTAGTTAAGATCATTGGTTTTGATCTTGGTCTTGTAATAATCACTTGATTAAACATTGGTTAAAACATTTTTAGTAGTCAAAGTCTACGTGAATCAAATTTGAATTTTGTGCAAACAACAAGTTCAAATTTTGGATTATAAAAAAAATTAAAAAAAAATACGTGACCAAAAAGACTAAGTCAAATTATTTTGACGTTTGATCATTTATCTCCGCAAATCTGATCAGAACGTGATCAAGATCACTTTTAATTCGCAGATTGGTTATAATTTGTGGATCATTTTTTTATAAGAAAAAAAAAAACCAAAAATGTTTTGACGTTGATTATAATTTTGATTTATGTAAACCAGTTTATAACATGATCACGATTATAATATATTATGTGACAATATATGATCAAAACATGGTTAAAACCTGGTCAAATATTTTGGTTTTGATTTTTGACAATATTGGTCAATTACTCTTTGTAGAAAGTTAAGAAAACCTTGACTTTGGTTTATACTAAATTGATTTTGGTTTTTAATTAGTAATCTAAAACAGAGTAATCCAAAATATTAGTTTTGATACGGACGTGTGATTTTATTCTTTTCAATAAATTGATAATCAAATAAGAAATTATTTAAACAAGAGTTGCAAATTTTCTTTAAAAAAAATTCTGCAGATTGTTTATTTAATTTTTTTTAATCATCACATAAATTTTTTTTCAAAAAAAAAAAAGTGTGACCAAAAGTCACGTTTGATCATTGATTTTTACGTTTTGACGTTTGATCATTATCAAGACCTTCTCATCAAAAAATATTGGTTTGGTTTGAAATTTTTTTAAATTATTTAAATAAGAGTTGTAAATTTTTATTTAAAAATTTTACAAATTATTTATTTATTTATTTTTAAATTATCACATAAAATTTTTAAAATAAGGTTTGCAAATTTTATAAATTCTTCGAATTGTTTTAAATAAATTTTTAAAAGTGATATTGTTCTCACAAAAGTGAGTTTACTGTTTTGAGATGTTTAATAGCGACGAGACACCAAGACAGATCAATGACACACACATGGAAGATCCGGTTCCTAAGAATATCGGTCTACCTGTTGACAATGTGTCTCATGAGACGACACGTCGAGATTTGTTCGGACATGGGTTTCCTTCAGTCACAGGTCATAACCCTGCTGCGCAACTGGCTAATGTATCTGTGCCAGTACCCGTGCTTCAAACAGCTCCAATGATGGGACCTCTGCCTGAGAAATTCAAAGCTAAGGGTTCAAATCATGGCAGTTGAAGATGACCTTTTTCCTGACAAATCTCCAGTTCGAGAAGTTTGTCAAAGAGGATCAGCTGTCTCTCTGAAACAGGGTGCAGACGTCTCTGCTGCTGCTACCTCTAATGCCGCAGATAATAATGTTGTTGCTAATAATGTTGGTTTTGCTTCTACTTCTTTTGATGTAGTTTCTGATGTTTCAATGAATAAGAATGAATTTGCTTATTTTTGTTAAATCTTTTGATATTTGGCACGAACGATTAGGTTATGTTAACTATAAGTCTATCCAAAGACTAATGAACTTGAACCTGTAGGCACGGGGAAGACTCCTTATGAGCTTTGGAAAGAATTGCCACATTCGTATAAATACCTCAAAATGTGGGGGTGTTTAGCAAAAGTGGCACTACCACCCCCTAAAAAGGTCACAATCAGACCAAAAACTATTGATTGTGTTTTCCTCGGATACACACATAATAGTTATGCCTACAAATTCATGGTTATCAAATAAAAGATCCATGATATGCATTCATTGTAATATTCAATCGACTATAGCCCGAGCACAAAATAATCTCTATAATGATAAATCTCATCATATAAGAAGACGACATAAAACCATTAAACACATGATCTTAAGTGGGGTTATCATAATCTACTACATAAGGCCAGCTGATAATCTAGCCGATCCTTTTACTAAAGGACTCTCTCGAGATCAAGTAGTAAATGTTGGGTTTTTAAGCAATTTGACAATTATCAATTGACTAATCTAGCAAAAACCTAAGCCCTAGGTCTTGTATTAACTTAATTAAATCTGATGAATAGAGAACTCGATTATACCTGAAGTTTGGTTAGTGCAGCGGATATAAGATCAGGTATGAGATCAGCAAGTGCTCCAAGTGTAGCACCTCTATTGATAGTCCACACGTACGCAAGTAGGAGAGAAGTTTGCTAGAACTTTATGTGCAATTCTCTTAGGATTTCGACTTGTGCAATCAGCGGCTAGGGTTTCTTTTTTCATCAAAAATGTGCCCTATATCATACATATAAGGAGTTTAAGTTAACCTAATTAATTCCTAGTTGAACTAGATTAATTTAGGTCCAGCCCAAAACACCTAATTAATTCCTAGTTGAATTAGGATTAATTTAAGTCCAGCACGAAACATTTGGTTAATGAAATGAGAACCACCATCACTGATCACAATCCTCGGAACACCAAATCTAGGAAAAATGATATGCTTGAACATCTTGACAACCACCTTGGCGTCATTGCTCGGACTAGCTATTGCTTCAACCCACTTAGATACATAATCCACAACAACAAGTATGTATTGGTTCCCAAAAAAGATGGGGAAGGGTCCCATAAAATTTATTCCCCAGGCATTAAACACCTCAACTTCGAGAATGAAGTTCTGTGGCATTTCATTTCTTCTACTTATGTAACATTGTTGCTGACAAGAGTCACATGTCGAAACAAATGAGTATGTGTCATGAAACATTGTGGGCCACCAGAAACCTGATTGAAGAACCTTCGCGACGGTCTTGAAAGTGGCGAAGTGACCTGCATTTGAAGAACCATGACAATAGAACAATATACAAGGAATCTCATATTGTGAAACACATCGTCTGAAGATGCCATTAGAGCATTGGTTGTACAGGTAAGGAGCATCCCAGTAGTATCGTCTGACGTCCCTCAAAAACTTCTTTTTTTCCGTACCCATGAAACTCAGGAGGGTTAACGTCTGCAGCGAGATAGTTGACATAATCGACAAACCACGGAGTACATGGAACACGAGGAGGATCAGCGGGCAACTAACGAGCCTTATGAGTGTTGTGTATACGATAAAATTGTTCTTCCTGTAGGCTATCATCGAGGGGAACGGAATCATCAATTCGTAGTCTCGAAAGGTGGTCTAGAACTCCATTGTGTACACCTCTTTTGTCTTTGATCTCAAGATCAAACTCTTGCAGTAACAATACCCAACGAAGCAGCCTAGGCTTAGCATCTTTCTTGCAGAGAAGATATTTAAAATCGGCATGATCTATGTGTACAATCACCTTAGAACCGACAAGATAAGATCTGAACTTCTCAAAGCAAAAACGATAGCCAAGATTTATTTTTCTGTAGTTGCATACATTCGTTTAGCATCATCAAGTGTTCGGCTAGCATAGTAGATTACATGCAACTTCTTGTCCTTTTTCTGCCCCAAAAACAGCTCTAATTGCGTAATCGCTTGCATCACACATAATCTCAAAAGGTAGTTCCCAATCCGGTGGCTGAACTATCGGTGTACTAACTAAAGCTCCCTTCAATGTCAGAAAGGCTTCCTTGCAGTCTTTGGTAAACTCAAACTTAACGTCCTTGCATAGAAATTGAGTGAGGGTCTGGCTATCTTTGAAAAATCTTTATTGAACCTCCTCTAGAAACCAGCATGACCGAGAAAACTTCTGATTTCCTTGACTGTGGTTGGTGATTTCAAGCTTGTCATCACTTCAATCTTCGTCTTTTCAACCTCGATTCCTTTCCCTGATATTTTGTGACCGAGTACAATTCCTTCTGTAACCATAAAATGGCAATTCTCCCAATTTAGCACTAGATGCTTGTCTTAACATCGTTGGAGAACCCTGCAAAGGTTAGAAAGACAACCAGAGAACGAAGAACCATATAGAGAAAAATCATCCATAAAAACTTCCATAATATCCTCAATCATATCAGTAAAAATTGACATCATGCATCTTGGAAATGTGGCTGGAGCATTGCATAACCCAAATGGCATTCTGTGATATGCAAATGTACCGTAAGGACATGTAAAAGTTTTCTTTTCCTGATCGTCTCGGTGAATGGGGATCTGAAAAAAACCTGAATAACCATCTAAAAAGCAGTAGTAAGAGTGGTTAGCCAGTCTCTCAAGCATTTGATCCATGAAGGGCATAGGGAAATGGTCCTTCTTAGTAGAGAAATTTAAAGTCCTTAAATCAATACACATCCTATGACCTGTGACAATTCTGGTAGGTATCAATTCATTATTTTCATTTTTGACTACAGTAAGTCCTCCTTTCTTAGGTACGACATGGACCGGGCTAACCCAATTACTATCGGATATAGGATATATGATCCCTGCTTCTAACAATTTCATTATCTCTTTCTTGACAACTTCTTTCGGATTTGGATTCAACCTTCTTTGGTTCTCTATAGAACTCTTAGACTCATCGATAATATGTATCCTATGCATGCATAACTCGGGTGAAATACCGGGGATATTGTCTAATGAGTAACCTATAGCCCTACGGTACTTTCGAAGTTCTCTAATAAGCGTCTCTAATTCAGAAATATTCAACTTAGCAGTAACGATTACATGATAGGTAGAATTAGGACCGAGAGATACATATCTTAATCCTGCTGGGAGAGTCTTAAGCTTGACTTTGTGAGCTTTTAACTCACTCCAAGGGTCTGTCAAAGTTGAGGGTACAGATGGTTTTGGAGGGTCTAAAGCTGCATAGGCTATCATTTCCTCAATCTGCTTGCATGAATCCAACATTCTGGTGTAAACTGCTGCTTCATCGTTAGCAAACCCACATTCCGACTCTATTCTTATAAGCGCAAGCTCAAGAGGGTCCTCAACGTATACCTCTTCATTCAATTCTTCTGTTATTTCTTCAGAAGTGTCGATAAAGAAGGTCATGCCATTCAATATTGGTTTCTTCAGCATTCTGCCCATCTCAAATCTCATCTTCATATCCCCTAGCTGCAGGTCTATTATTTCATTCCTGACATCAATCATAGCACCTACTGTTCGGAGAAAAGGTCGACCTAAAATCAGAGGATCTTTAGGTTCCTCGTCTAGCTTCAGTACCACAAAATTGGTTGGTACCAATGTATTCCCAACCTCAACATCAAGATCCTCGAGAATACCCACTGGATATTTCACTGAACGATCTGCAAAGATAAGAGAGATCTTGGTTTGCTTGAAGTCCGAGAATCCTAACCTCAATGCTACAGAATATGGCATTAGGTTTACACTTCAGCCTAGATCACACACCGAACACTCAAAAGTTACAGAACCTATCCGAACTGAAAGTACAAATCGTCCATGATCTTCTTCTTTCTTAGGGAAACCAATTTTGAAGTCTGGAACTGCAATCCTGCGTGATCATCATTACCCTATCTTCTCCTATGAACTTATTCGTCACTAGGCTTTTGACATAGCTCTTAAGTGAAGGTATCATCTGCAAGGCATCAACATAAGGCAACCGAATAGAAAAATCTGATAAAAACTCCTTACATTTGGCGTTCTCTAAATCCTTTTTGGACTTCTTCGGTAGGACGGGGTACGGTGGTACCGGAGCGTATGATCTTTCACTAACCACTGTTGGCTCTGGTATCGGCGCAGGTGTGACTGTTTCCTCACAAACCTCTTCAGCTCCATCATCCTCAACATCGACTACTACTCTCTTTGGTATCGGTCTTTGGGGTTTTGCTTCAAGTTCCCTACCACAAGGTTGATGATCACCGTTTGCGCCCAGAAGGGAGGCCGTGTTCTCCACCTTAGACATAACATAATCAATCTTGGAACTCAACTCTAAATACATAACTCCCATATGGTTATTGATTTCGGATGTAGTCCTAGATTGACCCTGAATGACCTGCTCCAATAAAGCTTTAATCTCGTCATTAGATGGAGTGGGACCTTCTGTGGTCTGTTGCTCGGTGTAAAGTACTTCTGTTTAATGGTCCATAAGGATTGATTTCTTCTGTAATGGGTAAGGTTTAACAGATTTCCTCCTAAACTCACTTGAAACTATGAACTGATCTAGCTTTTAACCTATTCATGCGATTCTGTCTATCTCGGGTGAATATTCTTCGTGCTCACGTAAATCCCATGTACAAACAGCCAAATTCTTAATCAGCTGGAAAGCGCTCTCACTCGTGTTTGTAGTGAAATCTCCCCTGCTTGAAGCGTTGAGTAGCTTCTTAAAACTCCAACTCAGTCCGCTATAAAAGGAGTTCAGAACTTGTTCATCGCTGAAACCATGGTGTGGGCAATCCCTTCTATATCCTTTCAACCTATCTCACGCTTCTCCAAAAGACACATCATCTCTTTGATGAAAATTTGAGATCTGGTTTTTCAACTTAGCAGTCTTTTCTTTGGTGAAGAAATGATCCAGAAACTTGTTTCTAACTTGTTCCCATGAGGTTAACGACCCTGCTGGCAAAGACTGAAGCCATTTGGTTCCCTTTCCTTCCAAAGAAAATTTGAAAAGTTTGCACTTAGCATAATCCTCAGGTATCCCTCTAGGTGCGGTTGTACTGCAGATTTCCTCAAAGTTTTTGAGATGTTTAATAGGGTTTTCAGCAGGGAAACCGTGAAAAATAAATTGTCTAACCAATGCTATCAAAGGAGGGCTCAACTCATGCTCAATGCATCCATCTGGTAAACTAACAAAAATCGCTGATCGACATTGATAGTAGTGATGAGGTGTTTCTGTTTCACCAATGGCCCTTCTTGACATATGTTATATTCTAGCATCTATTTCCCATTTCAGCTCTTCGATCTCTCGCCTTAACTGTTCTAACATAGCTTCCTGACTCGTAAAATCGACTGCGTTTTCTTCTTCGTCAGTCATTAGGAAAACAGTACCTGAAAAACAAAATAAATATATAAAAACAAAAAGGTAAACGAAGGTGTCTTAGTCTCTAACTCGATAAATAATCGAAAGGCACTGCTATTGGTCCCCGACAACGGCGCCAAAAACTTGATACAACAAATTTTAACCATATATCCTACTACAAGTGCACAGCAAAAGTAATAGTATATACGGATCGAATCCACGAAGACCAATTGCCACACTATCGATTTGATTATTTAACTAGAGCTAGGTCGGTAGATGTTTTGAGTGCAATCAAGTGTAGCTAAGAAATTAATGTAAACAATATCTAAGGCATCAAGTTTAGGGGATTCACAAGGAAATCAAGGGTAGGATGAGGAATCTATTCAGGCAAGATCAGTTCCGCTCTCGACTAAGAAATAACAGTTGACTAACCTACTCTCGCAGCGATAATCACTATTCCTAGATCCTAGAGATCCTAACTCTCGTTGGTTCTGGGAATCTAACCATGCAGTATTGACTGTTCCTAAGTGTCCACAATCCAACCTAGCATCACCTCTCGTTGGTAGTGAAGGTGTTGCTTACCTAGAAAGGTTTAGGTTCTTATTAAACTTCTGGGATAATAAGCAACTTGAGATCATAGATTAGTTAGCTACTCTAACCTAAGCATTAACCATGTTTCTAGGTTGAGATCCCATAATTGAGAACTATTTGTTCCTCATCCTTGATCCCTTTAAGATCCTTATGATACCCTAAACCTGACTATGAATTACTTAGACATGGAAATAGAGAACAAGCAAACAATTGTAAAGAAATTCATTCAAAACTCAAAATAGATGCAATAGAGGTTCATGGATCTTCTCTAAAGATGTAGAGATCTTAATCTTTCTCCTCTAGGTTACAATAAGAATCTGCTGCCTTCTTTTCTCTGTAAAAGCATGTCTAAAAACGTGTTTTTAACCTAATATATAGAATAAAACCAACTGACACGAAATAAGGAAATTCCCTTTTTGCTTCGCAGAGTCGTGGATCGATCGATCCTTAGACTGTCCGATCGATCAGCCTTTCTTCATTCCATCATGAAACTTTTGTATCATGCAAAGGATCGGGCGCAACTTCTCCTTAAATGGCTCGATCGATCTCTGAGTGCTAGGTCGTGCAATGGATCGTGCGAATAACATAGACGAGTGGGGGTCGATCGTGTCAGGCGTGAGGAGTCGGCTATCGGATTGAGCGCAAGTTTCCCTATCTAAAGTTATAATCGATTGATATTGGTGTTGCTCGATCGATCGTTCAACTCGAAGTGGAAAAATCCAAAGTTAAGCTCCACTCTTGCTCAACATAAAGAATCCAAAGTATCCTTGCGTTTTGTACCTGAAAAGACTCAAATAACACGACAAAGACTAAAGAAAACATATGAATTAGTAAGCTATAAGTCGGTATAAATAAGGTATATCAGTTATCACAATACAGCACCACCGGCTCAACAATACTCGGAATCACACCAAGTTCAGAGATGAACTTCTTTATCTAAACAGCTTCCTTCGCAGCGATATATTCATCTTTAGTAGTGGAGTTAGCTACGGTGCTTTGCTTGGAACTCTTCCAACTAACTGCACCGCCATTCAGACAGAAGACGTAACCGGACTAAGATCGAGAATCATCCTTATCCGTCTGAAAGCTTACATCCTTGAATCCGCTAATAACCAACTCCTCACTTTCTCCGTACACCAAGAACATATCCTTAGTATTCCACAAATATTTCAAGATGTTCTTGACGGCAGTCCAGTGAGCTTCACCTGGATTTGATTGGTACCTGCTTGTCATACTTAATGCACAAGCAACGTCTGGACGAGTACAAATCGTAGCGTACACGATGGATTCTATTGCGGAAGCATAGGGAATCCTACTCATGCGTTCTCGCTCAGCAGGTGTCTTGGGACAACCCGTCTTGCTTAGAACCATGCCATGAGACATTTGTAAGAAGTGCTTCTTGGAATCATGCATACTGAATCTGCTCAAGACCTTATCTATGTAAGTGTCTTGACACAATCCGATCAGCCTTTTAGGTCTATCTCGATAGATCCTGATTCCAAGAATATAGGCGGCTTCCCCCTTGTCCTCTCATTGAGAAACATTTTCCGAGCCAAACCTTAACGGACTATAGCAACAGAATTTCATTTCTGATAAGTAAAATATCATCCATGTACAGCACAAGATACACAACTGCGCTCCCACTAAACTTCTTGTATACGCATATTTCTTCTTTGTTCCTGATGAAGCCAAGTTCTTTGACTACTTCATCAAAACAAAGATTCCAACTCTGTGATGCTTGCTTCAATCCATAAATGGATTTGTGAAGTTTGCACACTTTCCCAGCAGTTTTAGGATCAACAAAACCCTCGGGTTGTGTCATATACACATCCTCTTCCAGAATACCATTCAGGAACATGGTTTTGACATCCATCTGCCAAATCTCATAATCATAATGAGCAGCAGTCGCTAGGAGAATCCGAATATACTTAAGCATAGCTACTGGAGAGTAGGTTTAATCATAGTCAACACAGTGAACATGTTTGAAACCCTTAGCTACCAGTCTACCTTTATAAATCTGTATGTTACCATCCACATCAATTTTCTTCTTGAAAACCCATTTACAATCAATTGCTTTCTCACCATGAGGTAAATCGACCAACGACCAAACTTGGTTTTCTGACACGGATTCCATTTCGGATTGTATGGCCTTTAACCACTTTTCAGATCCAGGGCCCATCATTGCTTCTTTGAAGTTTGCAGGTTCATCATTGTCAACGATCAACAAATCTTGTCCTTCAGTCACGAGGAATCCCAGATATCTTTCTGGTTCATGACGGATTCTACCGGATCTGCAAACTTAAGGCTCTACAGGTGTTGATTCGACAACATCTTGCGAGTCTAACTGCTGCTCTTCCTGTACGGATTGAGCAGTATCATGTTGCTCTCGAATTTCTTCGAGTTGAACTTTGCTCCCACTGTTTTTCTTAGAAAGAAACTCTCTCTCAAGAAAAACACCTTGTCGAGCAACAAACACTTTGTTCTCAGTTTGGTTGTAGAAATAGTACGCCTTGGTTTCCTTCGGATAACCAACAAAGAAGCATTTATCTGATTTCGGTGCAAGTTTACCTGAAATTAATCATTTCACATAAACCTCGCATCCCCAAATCTTCAGGAAAGACAGATTGAGAATTTTTCCCATCCACATCTAATATGGTGTCTTTCCCATCCACAGATTGGGGATTTTGATGACACTCTATTCAGCGTAAACGCAGAAGTTTCTAGAGCATATCCCGAAAAGGATAACGGAAAATCAGTGCGACTCATCATTCGAACCATATCAAGTAATGTTTGATTCCTCCTCTCAGACACACCATTCCATTGTGGTGTTCCGGGAGGAGTGAGTTGTGAAATAATTCCACAATCTCTCAGATGGTCGCTGAACTCTTGACTTAAGTATTCACCTCCTCGATTAGATCAAAGAACCTTAATACTCTTGCCAAGTTGATTATGTACTTCATTTTGGAACTCTTTGAACTTTTCAAAAGATTCCGATTTGTGTCTCATTAAATAGACATAACTATATCTACTGAAGTCATTAGTAAATGTAATGAAGTAGTTAAAATTTTCTCTGACACTTAGGCTCATCGGACCGCATACATCGATATTTATAAGGCCCAATAAATCGCTAGTCCTTTCATTGACTTTGTTGAAGGGAGCCTTTTTCATTTTGCCCAATAAACAAGATTCACATTTCTCAAATGATTCATAATCAAATGAGTCCAAAAGCCCATCATGATGAAGTTTTTGGATGCGTTTCTCGTTTATATGCCCTAAACGACAATGCCAAAGAAAACTCGGGTTTGAATCATTTACTTTGAAGTGTTTGATATTAATGTTATATATAGGTGTAGATTGGTCAAGAATATAAAGCTCATTCGATAATGGGGCGCTGCCATAAAATAAGTAATCTCGAGTAAAGGAACAACATTTGTTTTTAATCGAAAATAAAAAACCTTCAATATCCAAAACCGAAACAGAAACAATGTTTCTGCTTATAGCAGGTACATAGTAGCAATTTTCTAAAACCAAAACTAAACCAGATGGAAGAGACAAATTATATGTTCCTACGGCTAATGCAGCAACTCTTACTCCATTTCCTACACATAAGTCCACTTGCCCCTTCTCCAAGCTTCTACTGTTGCTTAGGCCGTGCATATTAGTACAAATATGAGCACAACAGCCGGTATCAAGTACCCATGAAGTAGAACTTGTTGAAACAACATTTACTTTGATAACAAAAATACCTAAAGGAGCGTCATACTGCTTCTTCATCTTCTTGTAATCTTCCAAATATTTCTTGCAGTTTTTTTTTCCAATGCCATTGCTCGTTACAGTAATTGCAAACGTCCGTTTTAGATGGGTCGGGTATGGTTCTGGGTATGGATGTGGCCGGCTCCTGGTTCACAACCGGGTCAGCTTTAGCCTTTCCCTTACCATTGTCCTTCCCATGTTTCTCAAACGATTTACCCCCTTGCCTAAGAGTACAGGCAGGGCGCCCTTCTTGACATTCAACTATGCTGTCTTAAGCATTCCATGCAGCTCAGTCAACGTCTTCGTCATGCTGTTCATATTATAGTTCAATACGAACTGATGATAACAAGACGGCTGTGACTGAAGCATGATGTCCGTAGCCAACTCTTGGCTAAGGGGACAGTCTAGTTTAGCCAGATTATCAATATAACTCATCATTTTAATGACATGACTACTCACCGAACCATCCTTCGATAGTTTGCATTCGATGAGAGATTTCACCGTTTGGTATCTCTCATGTCATGCATGTTCCTGAAACATTCTCTTCAGGCCAGTCACGATCTCGATGGGCGACACCACATTCTCATACTGCACCTGCAGTTCCGAGGTGATGGTCGCAAGCATCAAGCATTGCACATCTATCACACCATTGGAATGCTTATCCCAAACATTCCTAACTGCAACAGTGGCATTGGCAGCCGGTCTTTCTTCTCCTTCCTAAGAACAATTCTCAAGTTAATTCTTCCCATTCAACTTGTCCTTCTCAAGGACAAATCGAAGGGAAAATGAGTTGTGGTTAAGGTTGTTGTTATTTGCCATAGCTGAAATTAAGAGAGGTAAGGAGTTTTAGTTATGATGACTTAAGTGTTAAGAAATCTTAACATATTTAAGAAAACTCACATTGTGTTCAATCAATAGTTCCTCGATTGAATACAATGATCCCAAGATCCATATTTCAGAAAAATCTGAGTGAGCTGAGCTCATCACCCAAACCTTAGTTATTTAGGTAAGCAACTTATTTGCTAGTTATATCACATATATAACTCTCGATCATGATTTGACATCTCGTATGCCAAAATCACTCTGATGTCTCAAAGCTCAAGACAATCTTGATAGCTTAGTCAAGTAAACCAATCTCATAGTCATATGGTAACGGTTATCATCTGCCTCACCCATGTCAAAGTAGGTACCTAACCCGAGCTAGCCCACAATACGATGAAACGAGCCTTGACAGTTGACGTGAATTGGAAATACATCAATTTCTTGATATTTGTTTGAGGAACTAAAATTTAACTTGAATGTTTATCATATATACACTCAAGAGGGTTAAAATGGGATTTTAAAACTCTAAGAAATCAAATCAAAGGCTGTAAATTTTTTTTATGAATTTTTTTTTTCTAATCCTCACCCTGTGCCGGTTGGCTCATACTGGTTCTTCTCCAACTTGGTATAATTTTTCTTAAACCGATTGCGAGAAAACCAGATTCGGTCTAATCTTATTAAACTGGATCATTCAGGGCTATTTTAAATTAGGTTATATTTTATTTCGGTTTATCACATCAGAACCCTGAAACCATAAACTCTAATTTTCGATTTCAATGAAACCCTAATTTTTCTATTTCAATGAAGCCATAATTTTTTTATTTCAATGAAATCCTAATCATGCAATTCTAATTCAATTAAAAAACTTTTAATCAATCAATCAAGCATGAAAACATCAGATTTCATTAAGGTTACAACCATCTCTCATTTTTTTATTTGAACAAAACCCTAATTTTCGATTTCAATGAAACCCTAATTTTCGGTTTCAATGAAACTCTAATCATGCAATTCTAATTCAATTAAAACAAACTTTTAATCAATCAACCAAACATGAAAACATAAGATTTCATTAAGATTACAACCAGCTCAAATTTTTGATTTCAGCAATAATAAAATCAGCTCAGATTTTTTTCGATTTCATCAAAACCCTAATCATGCAATTCTAATTCAATTAAAACAAACTTTTAATCAATCAATCAAGCATGTAAACATCAGATTTCAATAAGAATACAACATGGCTCTTATACCACTGTTGGGTTTTTAAGCAATTCGACAATTATCAATTGACTAATATAGCAAAACCCTAAGCCCTAGGTCTTGTATTAACTTAATTGAATTTGATAAATAGAGAACTCGATTATACCTGAAGTTTGGTTAGTGCAGCGGATATAAGATCATGTATGAGATCAGCAAGTGCTCCAAATGTAGCACCTCTATTGATAGTCCACACGCACGTAAGTAGGAGAGAAGTTTGCTAGAACTTTGTGTACAATTCTCTTAGGATTTCGACTTGCGCAATCAGCGGCTAGGGTTTCTTTTTTCATCAAAAACGTGCCCTATATCATATATATATATATATATATATAGGGAGTTTAAGTTAACCTAATTAATTCCTAGTTGAACTAGGATTAATTTAGGCTCAGCCCAAAACACCTAATTGATTCCTAGTTGAATTAGGATTAATCTAGGCCCAACCCGAAACACCTAATTAATTCCTAGTTGAATTAGGATTAATTTAGGCTTGGCCCAAAACACATGTTCTCATCCGAAACCATGTATTATTATGCTCAAGTCATGAATCATTCCTATAATGATCATTCCCTATTGAATTGTCTCCATTTGCTTAGGTGTGTGACCCAATAGGATCATATAGTACTATCAGTAAGTATCTCAACTCACAGATTATAAGTGGACTCTAGGAAACCATTACAACCCCTAGTACCATATGACTTTGTCTAATCTTGATGTTAGAACGACCACACGAGTAAGTACAAATGATTGCAGGACATTCCCAACAGTAAAATCATCAAGAGGAATGGTTTTAAAGCCTATTACCTAAGAAGATATATGGTGGAAACCCTACCTACATGACTGGAGATCCCAAGAAATAGGTTCAAAGGGATAACTAAATCAGATAATATCTTCAGAACGCACTGTGAGCATTCAGACTCTACCATGTTCCTAAAATGATAAACAGTGCAGCCTGTAGAAAGTTGAGGATAAGTTCTAAACTTTTAATGATTTGAGTACAAGAATTGGTTGATAAATGAAGTATTACAGGTTATTTCTGTACATCCAAATGTTTGGCAAATCACCTAGTGAATGTGAAATAAATGTCGTTTCTAAGAGAGTGAAGGTAAGGCTATACTCTCTAAGTTCACTCATGAAATCCCAGGCAAAGTTCAAGGCCAAAATGAACACAATAGAGAACTTAGTTCTACTAGAAAATGAGCTTGGTTATATTTGTTGTCTAGGTTTACACTAAACTTCCAAGTGGTTCAAGACATCATGTTCACCTCCTGGCCAAGTAAACCCGACATATATTAACAATGAGTAGTTCAAAGCTGAAAAATACTACTTACTCAGACACAAACATTTTCGTCTACACTCTCGAAAGTCCGTCAGTCTGTCTAGTCAATAGGATAAGTCTAGTCAGTAGAGTCTATCGAGTCCCTTAAGTCATATGTTTAGAGTCATTTCTATTCATGTGGGGGATTCTTGGGCCAACATTTTTGTATCATTAAGCCAATTGGCTTATTGGATCAAATATTGGCTTATGTGAATGAGAAATATGATGGATTAGGGGTTTGGATTAGAATCTGGCCATAATTTATTTGAGCCCATTATAAAATAAAATAAAACTCGAAAAGAATAACCTTATTAGTCTTGTTGAAAAACAAAAAAAGACGGCTCCTATTCTTATGGTAACCTCAACGAGACTTGGTAACAACTTGGACCATGTTCTTTGTTGCTTATAGAAAGAAGAGCAAAGACTCATTCTCTCCAACGGTTTCCAGAAGAAAAAGTTCTCTGCAACAATTCTTCCACTTTTGTCAAGTCTGAGAGTGTAGAGTAGAAATCAGAGTTCGCATATTCCTTGGATTGGTGTACCATCAATGGTCTCATCACATTTTTATCCTAGGACTCAAAAACGCAGTCAACCAAGTACACCCTGAGCGTTTATTGAGTTAAGGTAACAAGACTTGTATCAGCTCTGTGAATTGTTACCTTTTATTAATTGAAATTGTTTATAGGTTTAGTTTTTGAGTATTCTTATAATCAATTTTTTGTTTCTGTTTTTTACTTTAACCTTTATTCGAGTTTATAGGTTCTACCGCTATCAGTTTCTGGCTCCCAATTTCTCCACAAAACGTCTTAAGTTGCTCAAAGATGAAAGAAGTCGGCCTCATGTACTACACAGATTAAAAATACCAGAGACATAAAATTCATTTAGTGTGATAAGATTGATAAATCGAGTGACATTTTCTTTGGTGTTTTAATGTTGGTGGGACGTTCTTTCAAACAGAAACTCGGTTCAAGAAGTTGCAAATATCGCAAACGGATCAAATCCTGGAAACTGCATATCAGTCCTTCGCGTAAGTTGCATCGACATTAGAATCTATAAGCATTTTGGTTCTTGGTTTTACGAATTGAAAATTTGAATCCTTTTTTAACTATCAGGGATTAAATGCATCATCATCACTAAACAACATGCTGATCTTACAAAAAGCTGCATAGACTCATCAAACTCAGCCCTTGTGATCTACACTCCAATGGATCTACCTGCACTAAACATAGCAATGATTGATCAAGATACATCTTATATTCCCATTTTACCGTTGGGCTTCGCAATATCACCAGATGGAAGCGGTAAAGCAGGAGGGTCATTACTAACAGTTGGGTTTCGGATAATGGTGAGTAGTTTGCAACCGGAAAAACTGATCATGGAGTCAATAGAAACTGTCAATAATCTCATCAATACTATTGTCCACCAAATTAAAACCAACTTGAATTGTCATTCAACTGCTTGAGACGCCATTAAAAGCCATTCCCCATTTGATTGCTGACAAGGTTTTTAATATTAGGAGAAGTGAAAGTCCTTAATGGTTATTCTGCCGTCAACGCCATCAAAGAGTGTTAGAAATCATTATTCATCTGGCTATTTCTCTCTTCATGTGTGGTTTCTTTAGTTTAGAGGAAATTGGGAGTCAAGAATGCACCATGTATAACGCTCTTCTTGTTTGGTTCGGGCATTGACTTCTATTTCTTTATTTCCTGTTGTCTAATCAAAATTATTAATGTTGATGTTTTGGCTCAAGTTAAACTCGTTTTTACGTTGATCAGGTTCTGTTTTGTTGTCTGATTTTGTAGGAAATTAAAGAAAACAGAGACACGAGGTATTTACGAGTTCCCAAGTTCGATGTAAAGTTTGGTGCGTCTCGGTGAGTTTACCGAGCTGAGCTTAGTGCCGAAGCACTTTCAAATCAGTTAATTCATCCTTAAAATTCTTTACTGGAATCGATTTAGTCAACAAATATGTTGGATTTAATTTAGTGTTGTAACTTTAATTGATCCATATGCCACTAAGTCTTTGAGAAAATTGTACTTAGTGTGAATAGGTTTTGTCCTCTCATGATATGCATAATTCTTTGACAGGCAAACAGCACTCTGTGAATCGCAAAAATCTCAGCTTGCTCCTGTCTTTAACCCAACTCAGTTGCAATTTCCTTCAGCCATTGTGCTTCCTTAGTTGTTTCCAACCAGAGCCATAAACTTTGCTTATGTAGTTGAAATGGCGACAACATGTTGAAGACTAGACCTCCAACTGATTATATTACCTCCAAACTGAAAACATATATAACCTTTAATAGACCTTCTCTTGTCTAAATTTGTTGCATAATCAATGTCACTAAATCCCTACACTTGACTTTTGTTTTACTGAATGTTAAGCATATATCACTTGTGTTTTTTATATACCTTAACACCGATCTGACAACTTTCCAATATTGCATGTTCAAAGAGCTCATGAACCTGCTGACCAAACCAACAACATAAGTGAGATCAGGGCGAGTTCCCACCATAACATACATGATAGACCCAACCACACTTGCATAAGATATTTCTTTCATATCTAGATCTACAATTGTCTTATCTTCAAGTTTGGTACTAGATAGTTTGAAATGTGTACCCATAGAAGTCTGCACTGGTCTAGACTGATCCATACCGAACTTTTCTAAGCACTTTCTCTAGATAGTCTGGTTGTGATAACCTCAGTATGCCTTTGCTTCTGTCTCAGATAATATTTACAAACAATATCCTCTTAGCAACACCCAAATCTTTCTTTTTAAACTCCTTTTTGAGCAACTCTTTCAGTTTAATGTTTTCACTCATATCCTTCGAACCCTTTTGATACCAGCCTACCTTTGTAGCTAGGTCCCTCAACTCCATGAATTCCAGGTTTTATCTTGAAAATTCACTTGCACCCAATAGTTCTATGTCCATATGGTATGTCAATAAGTCTCGAAGTCTGATTTTTCATCAAGGAATCCATTTCCTCACCAGTTGCTCATGTCCACTTATGTCTATCAACACCATTGATTTCCTTTTGATAAGTACTTGGCTCCTCATTATTTATTATATGTGCAATGTTTAATGCAAAGGTAGCAACTTCTCAATCATCATATTGGCTTGATGCTCATATATTTAACCTCCTTTCTTTATTCTTTGCAAGCTGATAATTTTCAGGTGTGTTTGTATCCATTTCTTCTTCTGATTAATCTGTATTTTCATCATAACTAAAACTGGCTCCACTTTTCCCAATTTTCCGTGTTCCTTGATTCTCGATTTCAGGTTGATGGTCACTTGGCAGAATAAATGACACTCTTTTCCAGTTCTTTTAGGCATAATAGTCTCATCATTTGTCACCTTACCAATGTCCTTGTAGATAATGTCCTCTCTAAATGTAACATCTCGGCTAATGATGCATCTTCTGTCTTCAATGCTCTAAATCTGATACCCTTTAACTCCCTAAGGGTATCTTACTAGTATTCCCTTCTTGGCTCTAGGCTTTAACTTGCCTTGATCCACATGGTATTATACCAAGCAGCAAAACATTTTTATATGTGGATAATCTGGACACTTATCACTCCAAACATCTTCAGGAATCCGCAAGTTTAGTGGTGTTGAGGGAGTTCGATTAATCACATACACCACCGTTGATGACGCTTCTGCCAAAAACGCTTCACTCTGTGATATTTGAGAGATTAGAGAGATTGAATTAGAGGATTTGAAAGCCGAGAGAGAGATTTCGAGATAGAGGCCGAGAGAGTAAAAGATCAGAGAAGAAGAGGATTTTCTTTCTTAGATTATAATGATTTACACTATTACATATTTATACAAGAATTGATCTAGAGCTTTTACACAAGAATACAAAAAAATACTACATGTTAAAAAGACCATAGAGGAAAGATTCTTTTGGTAGGTCGTAGATCCAAGGAGGTGATAGGACTAGTTACCAACGTTTACAAAGCTTATTTACATATGTGATTCTTTTATCTTTGACTTCCCAAAGACAACCAACGACTATATGCTCCAACGGCTAAGAAGCCTTTCAATGATAAATGGACGGCTCGGGTTAGCTACGTCTCCACGCATTAGCTGCATTCATTCATTATCATAAGATGGAACCTTGACCTTGTAATATCCCATTATATGAGATTTGTTCAAACTATTATTGGTTGAGTCGTGGGCGCTTGCGTATAGCATGTTTTTGTTGGTGTCCGAGATGTCACAATGAGATGTCCCCAATTACATCAAAGCCAAAGAAATTATACTTCCATACCGGATTATTAAAACACGAAAAATGAAAGTAAAAAGGATGCCATATGCAGGAGAGACACGTCCAAGATCATCAAACATAAGGAAAGCGAGACAAAGGTTCCAATCACCAATATTCAAATATCTAGCACAGGATGAGGTCAATCAGTGATTTGTTTCTGGAAATTTTGAGTATCTGTAAATATTGTGAAACTCGTAAAATCGGAGATGTTTCACAGGAAACTTATGGACATGTCTCACTATTTTTCAATTTTTATAATTAAAATAAACAAACTAGGTTTTTAAATTTTGTTGCTTAAGTGGATCTTGTGACTTTTTAAATCTTATTTGTTATTTTTTGTTATTTTAATAATAATTTTATGACAATATTCTTC